>PVIU01022547.1:0-29145 GCA_004026605.1 Ondatra zibethicus
GGGATGAAGCCTACTTGATCATAATGGATGATCTTTTTGATGTGTTCTTGGATTCTGTTTGCCAGTATTTTATTGAGAATTTTTGCATCAATGTTCATGAGTGAGATTGGTCTGTAATTCTCTTTCATGGTTGCGTCTTTGTGCGGTTTTGGTATCAGGGTAACTGTAGCTTCATAAAAAGAGTTTGGCAATGACCCTTGTGTTTCTATTATGTGAAACACCTTAAGGAGTATAGGTATTAGCTCTTCCTGGAAGTTTTGGTAGAATTCTGCATTAAAACCATCTGGTCCTGGGCTTTTTTTTGGTTGGGAGGTTTTTGATGACAGCTTCTATTTCCTCGCGACTTATAGGTCTATTTAAATTGTTCACCTGGTCTTGATTTAATTTCAGTATGTGGTATTTATCTAAAAAACTGTCCATTTCTTTTACTTTTTCCAATTTTGTGGCATACAGGCTTTTGTAGTAAGACCTAATGATTCTCTGAATTTCCTCAGTGTCTGTTGTTATGTCCCCCTTTTCATTCCTGATCTTGTTAATATGAGTATTCTCTCTCCGCCTTTTGATTAGTTTGGATAGAGATTTGTGGATCTTGTTGATTCTCTCAAGGAACAAGCTCTTTGTTTCATTGATTCTTTGGATTGTTTTCTGTGTCTCTATTTTGTTGATTTCAGCCATCAGTTTGATTATTTCTAGTCTTCTACTTCTCCTGGGTGAGTCTGCTTCTTTTTTTTTCCAGAGCTTTTAGGTGTGCTGTTAATTCACTAATGTGTGCTTTCTCTGTTTTCTTTATGTGGGCATTCAGTGCTATGAACTTTCCTCTTAGCACTGCTTTCATAGGGTCCCATAGGTTGGGGTATGTTGTGTTTTTATTTTCATTGAATTCAAGGAAGACTTTAATTTCTTTCTTTATTTCTTCCTTGACCCAGGAGTGGTTCAGTAGTTGACTGTTCAGTTTCCATGAGTTTGTAGGCTTTCCGGGGGTGGAGTCATTTTTAAATTCTAACTTTACTCCATGATGATCCGATATGACACAGGTGGTTACTCCAATTTGTTTGTGTCTGTGGATGTTTGCTTTGTTACCGAGTGTGTGATCAATTTTTGAGAAGGTTCCATGAGATGCTGAGAAGAAGGTATATTCTTTCCTGTTTGGGTGAAATGTTCTATAGATGTCTATTAAGTCCATTTGATTCATTACATCTGTTAGTTCTCTTATTTCTCTGTTAAGTTTCTGTCTGGCTGACCTGTCCATTGTTGAGAGAGGAGTGTTGAAATCTCCTACTATTAGAGTATAGGGTTTGATGTGTGCTTTGAGTTCTAGTAATGTTTCCTTTACATATGTGGATGCTTTTATATTAGGGGCATATATATTCAGGATTGAGACTTCATCCTGATGGATTATTCCGTTTAAGAGTGTAAAATGTCCATCTCCATCTCTTCTGATTGATTTTAGTTTGAAGTCGATTTTGTTCGATATTAGTATAACCACACCCGCTTGTTTCTTAGGGTCGTTTGATTGAAAAACCTTTTCCCAACCCTTTATTCTGAGATAATGTCTGTCTTTGTGGTTGAGGTGTGTTTCTTGTAGACAACAGAATGTTGGATCCTGTTTTCGTATCCATTCTCTTAACCTGTGCCTTTTTATAGGTGAATTGAGTCCATTGATATTAAGTGATATTAATAACCAGAGGTTATTAACTGCGGTTATTTTTTAGGGTTGTAGAGTTTGTGTGTTTCCCTTCTTTGAGCTGTTGCTAGTGAAGGGCTGTTAGATGTCTGTGTTATTATGGGTGTTGCTTACTTCCTTTAGATGTGGTTTTCCTTCTAGTACTTTCTGTAAGGCTGGGTTTGTGGCTATGTATTGCTTAAATTTGTTTTTATCCTGAAATACCTTGTTTTCTCCATCGATGGTGAATGAAAGCTTTGCTGGGTATAGTAGTCTGGGCTTGCATCCATGGTCTCTTAGTGTCTGCAGCACATCTGTCCAAGACCTTCTGGCTTTCCTGGTTTCCATAGAGAAGTCAGGTGTAATTCTGATAGGTTTACCTTTATACGTTACTTGGCCTTTTTCCTTTGCAGCTCTTAGTATTCTTTCTTTATTCTGTATGTTTTATGTTTTGATTATTATATGGCGAGGGGATGCCCTTTTTTGATCCAATCTATTTGGTGTTCTGTTTGATTGCTTTTTCTTGGTTTTCTAGGATATCTTTGAGGAATTTATTCATTTCTTCTAACTTTTTGTTAGTTTTCTCATCCCTTTCTTCAAAGGAGTTTTTCACCTCTTCTTTAAAGGTCTCTATCACTTTCATAAAGTTACGTTTAAAGTCAATTTCTTCTACTTCTTCTGGGTTAGATTGCTCAGGTTTTCCTGTTGAGTACTTGTTGGTTTTTGGTGTTATCATGTTGCTTTTCAGATTGTTGGAGGAATTCTTGGATTGACGCCTACCCTTCTCTTCCTCTGATTTCAGTCAGGAGAGTCTCAGTGGGTTGGGACCTCCCTGGAAGGCTTGTACACACTCACCCCTCTGGATTGCTGATCTCAGTGCAGGAAGAGGAAGTCCCGTCTGGACTTCCGATCCTTCTGTACCTCCAATCTCGGCACAGGGAGAGAGATTCCTGGGGTTCCAATGCCCCACAGAGGAAAAGGCAATCTTGCAGAGGCGGGGTGCAGGATCTTGTTGATCAAAGAGGCCTGCAGGGCCCTTACCACCAGGCTTGCACAACCTTACCAGTGTGAGCCGCGACCGATCTCAGCGCAGGAAGAGAGAGTGCTGAGTACCAAAGCCCCACCAAGGAAAGGGCAATCTTGGGGGGGGGGATTCAGGGTCCTCCAGACAGGCAGAGCCCTACCAGTGTGAGCCGCCTCCGCTCTCAGCACAGGAAGAGAGAGTATGGGTTAAGAAAGCCCCACCAAGGAAAGGGTTATCTTGCAGGAGGGAAGGAGGGTTCAGGGTCCTGTGGAACAAAGAAGCCCACCTGGACCTTACCTGTGTGCGCCACTGATCTCAGCACAGGAAGAGAGAGTGCTGGGGTACCAAAGCCCCACGGAGGAAAGGGCGATCTTGCGGGGTGGGGGTGGGGGGGTAGGGGTGCAGTGTCCTGTGGAGCAAAGAGGCCCGCAAGGATCTTAGCACCAGGCTTGCACAACCTTACCAGTGTGAGCCGCCTCCGATCTCAGCGCAGGAAGAGAAAGTGCTCCACCAGTTTCTTTTTAGATTCAAAGCTATCTAATATGAAAATAGATGGTTAATCCTCAAAATTCTCTTGTGATTATTTTTGCATATCTGAAGGTATGTAGTCATGACTGAAAGAAGAAATCAATTTAATGATTTTTAGGATGGTTCCAACTCTGCAGGACATTGATTCAATTTAACCTTTAGATATTAATTCCTCAGCATGATATGATAGCTATTTCTAAAAGTCTAAGTACCTATACGAAAAGAAGCATGTGGAGATTTGAGATGCTTTTACTTTTCATAGTTAAACCTGTGATTTAATTTGCCTCCAAATATTCCCTCCAATAACACTTTGAATACCGTGGGCATCATTAAGTTTGAAGAAGTGAAGAAAACACACTTGGTGTATCAGAATTAAAATCTCTGTCTCCATAAACTAGTGAATGTCATAGTTAATTCATGAGAGAATATTCTAGAAAAATAAACTTAATAAAAAGTGTTGCATACTGTTCTTGAAACAAGGAATGCAAAAGATATTTAATTCAAATGGTGCCTTATTTTAATTTCATATTTTCTGAAGATGTTTCTTGAAAACAGATTAATGACTTTTTCATTTTGAGGTCTTAGGCCAGTCTGCCATATTATTCAAAGTCCAAAAAAATGTCCTTGAGCATTGTTCAATCTAATCCTCAATCTACAAGCATTTAGGAGGCTTTGAGGATGTAAAGTTCAGATGTAAGTGTGCCTAGTTACAGATGCTATTCTTTTAACTTTTGTCTTGAAAAACAAAATCTATGCTTTAAAAATGGTTGCCAAATTCTTTTTAAAAGCTTAGTGGACTTGGTTTTATGTCTACTATAGTGTTTTATAACAAGAACATAGCAAAATGATAAATTGCAAGATAGTATCATGAATGTTTTATGATTCTTCTAGATGTAAAATGTCAATAAAATCTTTTTTAAAATGTAGAAATATTGCCATAGACAAAGACAACATATATTTTTGTGTTTTAACTGGTATCGAAGAAAATTCTGCAAATTTGAAGATTTATAACTTTTTAATCCAGATATTTTATTTAAAATAATTACTAAAGTTTCATTTAACAGAACAAGTTTTCTTACTCACATTTCCATGTGGATGTAGACAGCGAACTGCCTGATGTAATGAAGGATTCAAGAATAACTTCAAGGATATTTGAAGAAGGGATGCTTTAAGGTATATAGAGCTCAGTTACTTTAATGCGCACATCCAAAATAAACCTGTAAGTGTGTCTTGTATGCATAGTTTTAATAAGAACTATGTATAAATTATTTTTAATGATAAAGAAGACCCACTTGAAAAATGGAAATATAGAATTCTAGAGCTTTACTAGTTTTTATATTTTTTTGGTTTTATAATTCTTTTGGCTTTATTTTATAAAAATATGGAGATAACAAAGTTTACTGATTGACTGATTAAAGATTCATTGATTTTGTTCTATTGAATGAGTGGTTTTATGGATATATGTGTTGTACTATATGCATGCCTGGTGTCCCCCCAAGACCAGAAAAAAGTATTAGATCTCCCAGACTGGAGTTAGATGGATGTTAGTTACCATGTAAGTGATAACTAATGTACTAAGTCTTTTGCAGAAACAGCAAGTTCTTTTAACCAGTGAGCCATCTGTCCAGCACTAAAGTCATTGTTTTAGTTAAAAAGAGAATTTTATTTAAAATCTCAGACAATTTTGCAAATGTAATTCGTTGAAAGGTTTTTTTTAATCTGTATTTTTAAAAAACTTTTTTATTTTAAAAAAGAAGTAGTCATGAGTTTTGAGAAGACATGGAGAATCGTGGAAGGGCTTGGGGACAGAGGGAGATGGGAAAATGATGTAACTATATTATCCATGCAAGAAATTCTCAAAAAAATTTAAAAATTAAGCAAAATTAAAACATTCACCTGATACCTTACATCCTTCAAACTCACTTCCTTTCTCTGCTGGCAAACAAGGGGCATGGTAAAAAGGAATATAATTACTTTTAATGAAGAATGAATGAGTATGAAGACAAATTGCAACTATCTTCAACAGAAATTGGTATCATGGAGTCTGATTCTTCTTGCTCTGGGCAATGGTACAGCTTTAATTTGGTTCATAGGAAAGAAATACAAGCCAAGAAAATCAAATCCAAACCCTGTTGGGGAAATGTAATTAAAACAAAGCTTACCCCCTACTCACTGCCTCTACACAGGACACAGAAGAAAGAAAACTCTTATTGACTATGCATTACATCAGAATGAACATCACTGTCTCTGTGGGTTTTCCAGTCATGGTCATCATGATCTTGATCCTCCCCACCTTGTCCATATGATCCCTCCTGCTCTCTTATTAGGACTCCTGGAGTATGTAAACCTAGTGCTTAGCTGTGGATCTCTGCATATGATTCTTTAAGTTACTGGGTGGAGATTTCTGCAATGACAATTAGGGTAGTCACCAATCTGATTACCGGAGAAGGCCAGTTCAGCCACCTTCTCCACTATTGCTATGAGTCTTAGTTGGGGTCATCTTTGTTGCTTCCTGGGAGTTCCTGGCACCAGGTTTCTCCCTAATCCCAAATTGATTCCCTCTATCTATGACTTTCATTGCTCTCCCTCTATCCCTCCCCCAACTTGGTCACCCTGATACCTCATGTTCACATTTCTTTCCCCTCTCCAGGAAATCCCCAGTTTGTCCAGGATGATCTTACCTGTTTCCCCTTCTCAGGGCAATCCATGGATCCCTCGTAGAGAGCTCCTGTTACCTAGCTTCTCTAGGGTCAGGGATTGCACCTTTGTTATCCTTTGCTTTGCATCTAGTATCCACCTATGAGTGAGTACATGCCATGTTTGTCTTTCTGGCTCTCAGCTTGATATTTCATGCTTTGTTACCTCCTCATGGGAGTCCTTGCCCTTTCTGAGAAGTGGATAGGGATGCAGAAAGTAGTATGGGGAGGGAATGGGAGAAGAGTATGGCGGAGAAATTGGTTGGTATGTAAAATAACTTAAAAGTTTTAATTAAAAAAAGGAAAAAAGAATTAGTCCTCAGATCAGAGAACTTGAAAGCTCTACTTGGAACACATGTGTGCATTCCTATCATCACTTAGCTATTCAAATGACCACTTGAGTTAGTTGAACATCCTTGTCAAAATCAACAGCAAGAATAAGTTTAACATCTTTGAATAATAGAAAGTTTCATGAATGGGAATATGGTGACATCCAGGGAAATTATTCTCATTAGGTGTACTGTCTCCTTTGGTGTTCATGTTTCAAAGAACTGCTTCCAAGTTCTTGAGGAAAAAAAATTATTTAGAGAAAATATTTCCATAAACTCTATTTTGATCATATTTTTCTCCCTCCCAGATATTTCACACCTCCCTCCCTACTTAACTTCATGTTGGTCTTCTCTCTCAAAAAACAAGAAAACCAAGAAGACAGAAAAAAAAAAAAGCAAAAAAAAAAAAACCCAAAAAATCAGCAAACAGCGCATACACACGCACACACACACAATAAAACATGGGACCTGCTCCGCAGTGATGTTGATATATCCAGGGTCTCTCAATTGAATAAAACTTATTTCCCCTTTCCCAATAAGAATTATTAATGAGTAAGTCTTCAATTTGAGGTGGGACTTTTGTTAATTCTTCCCTTCTTCATGCTGGGTTTGTTGGACAGGTCTTGTGCATGCTGTGAGTTCTTGTGGATTCCTAGATGCATCATCACAATTGTGTCTGGGAGATGCTGTTTCATCGGAGTCACCCACTATTTCATCGTCTCCTAATCTTTCTCCCTCCTCTTCAGCACAGATCCCTGAACTTTGGCAGGGAAGGCTTAATAAAGACATTTCATTCATGGCTGAGTGTATCTAAGTCTCACTCTTTGCATATTGTACAGGTGAACTATCTCTGTGTTAATTACCATCAACTGCAAGAAGCTTCTCTGATGAGACACGAATAATATACTGACATATAGGTCCAGCACTATGTCACTGGGAGACATTGTATTGCCATGTTCCTTATGGAGAATAACAGTGGAAGTTTCCCCTAGGGTCTGTAACCTGTCTAATCTCAGGTTCTTGGACACGTTAACAATATTAGGTATGGGCTCCATCTCTTGCTGTGAGCCTAAAATTAAAATTAAATCAAAAAGTGGTTGGTCAGTCCCATTCTATTTGTGCCACTAATGTGCCAGTGTGTCACTCAAGTAGATTAGTGTTGTAGGTTACAGGGTTTGAAACTGGCTGGTAATTGATTGTTACTTTTCTCCTCTGGTCACATGAAAAGAATTTTTCAGAAATAAGGAATTAATAATGTCTGAATTACACATCTTATGCCACCTAGTAAAACTCCCTTTGCCAGGAATGGGTTAAATAATGTTGCATAAGGTTGACCAAAGGGTTCACATAGATGTCGTCCCCCAAACATCACAGGCTGTTGCCAAGTCTGTCAGCTTCCCTTCATAACCTGAAGGTGAAACCTTGTTGCTGAAGACTTATTTGTATCACCACACTTGGAGCTAGTGCCCAAGTAGAAGCAAGTCCCTGAAGCACCAATGTAGTAAAAGTTCATCTCACACATATCGACTTTTTTTCCACAAAAGGATTTGAGCACATTTTAAAAGGGTAAACATATAATTGCAGTTTTCTGTGATAAAATATTCTGACACAGTGAAGGGGAGAAAAATTTCTCCTGGTTTTAATGGGGAAAATGAAGCCTCATGTTTTAGAGTGTTTACCTTTACAACAAAGAACGGAAAAATATCTAAAATCTATCATTGAAAATAACTATTGATATTAAATGCAGAATCAATATTTCACAATGATGTTATTTTGTTCCTTTCATTGCTAAATACATATATAAATTTAAATTTATTTCTATCAGGGATTCTGAATTTGATTTTAAACAGTACCAAAACTATACCTTTTCCCACCAGATATTTAAATACAAAGCTAAGGATCATTTCTGATTCATGGATTTTTTTCATGACTACAATGAAGAAGACTTTTCCAAAGGAGCTATTAAAAGAAAATACCTCTTTTAATTCCAAGGTTCTGAAATTTGAACTGTTTAATTTCTCTGCATTTTTTGAGGGAAATAAATAATTTCTCAAGGATGTTAGAATGAGTAGGTTTCCAGAACTTTCACCCATCTTGCTGCCATTCTGAGATGGCTAACAAACTGAAGTGAGACAAGTCTTGCAAATGCTCATCAAGGAAGAAGTATATATAAATATCAACATAGAAAGTCTTTCAAACATGTTTCTAAGGTATGTGCACTCATCTGACAGATAAAACAGTGGTGGGGATTATTGAATAGATTGCATTAGTCTTAGTTCTGACTTCTTAGTGCAGTGGTTCTCAACCTTCCCAATGCTGCAGCCTTTAATACAGGTCCTCATGTAGTATTTACCCCCAATAATATAATTATTATCATTGCTACTTCATAACTGCATTTCTGCTGCTGTTATGAATCATAGTGTCAATATCTGATATGCAGGATAGCTGATGTAATCCTCATTTGAAAGGCTGTGACCCAGAGGTTGGGAACTACTGTCTTACGGCAATGACCAGTATCTTCTTATTTTACCTCACAGCCCTTTTATAGACTCTCAGTTCTATTGTTTCTCTATCTTTGACACTCACACCCTAAAAAAAAGATACAAGATTAGACTTCAATAAACTTAATTTGCATCAAATTTGCACCAAATCTTTTTATTTCCTTTCTAGAACTGCTCAAAACTTTATTAGAATATTCAGGGTCTAGGAGACAAAACCTTCACCCAGGGTTTCTCTATAGACTCCATCATTAATCCTTTTTAAAATTAATTTATTCTCTCATATATTATATCTTGACCACAGTTTCCCCTCCCTCCTCTCATTCCAGTTCTCCTACATCTCCCCTTCCTGTCAACTTCTCCTCTCTTTCCCTTCATAAAAGGGCAGCCCTCCCAGGAATAACAACCAAACATGGTATATCAAGTCGCAATAAGATAAGCACATCCCCTCATATTAATTCCTTAAGTTTTGTAACCCACAATGAATCCAGAAGTCATTGTCACTTAGAGCATATACAAACTGCATAACATGCTTAGAGCATATACAAACTGCATAACATGCTTTTAAGTTTTCAGGCTAATTTGATATTACGGCATACACATTGCATGTAACATAGATGTTGTGTGTTTATGTAAACATTGCCAAAAATAGCAAAGATGATTCATCTGACAGTAAATTGTGGAAAAGATGGACGAAAAGAAAACATAACAGGATGATTTTCAATGTAGCTCATTCCTCTGGGCCCAATAATAAATCAGGTGCCAGCGGGCCATTGCTGGCTGTAATGCTTAAGTGAGATGCTAGTAGAAATTGTTCAAAGTACTGGAGCTTGAGAAACTCTCTAAGTTCCCTGGTTATTGATGGTATAGTTTGTAACATTTATTTTTATTCAACCCTGACCACTAGAAAATTAAAACAACTTTGATCACTTAGGAAATTCTAGGCATGGCTTTTCATTTGTAACTATCAATTATTCAAAGAATAGTCAGTCTAAAAGGGCTCTCGGAATTCTTCTGGGGGGGTTACAGTAATTTAGGCAGCAAATGTGAACGATCTCAAAATTTTCAATCTATATGGTATAAAAATGCAGTATAAAACAGTCACATTGCCATCTACTGACAGCTTTTTATAAAAGACCCAACATTTTCTTGTTACTCTAACTGACTGTGCACTTAAGGATCTAGCACTTGACACGTGACAGCACAGAAATGGGGTGCACGGCATGTCTCTCCTTCATTACATCTACTTGAAATAGTCTCTGCACTCACAGAAGCCAATTCAAGCTATTTGGTGTTTCACTTTTATATACTTCAATTAGACACATTTATTAACGACATTACTATATAGTATTTTCTAGCTGGTAAAACTGTGACTGCAGAGGGTTGGTTAATAAATCTGCCCTGCATGTCCAGCACACTGAGACTTGCTAATAGGATTTTCATAATAACAGCATTTCTCTCACAGCACTTTTTATAATACCAATCACTATATCACGGCAGTTGTTATTACATTATATGAAAAATGGGATTTCTGTTGAAGGCATGCATTATACCCCCAAACACAAAGGCACAACTGTAGCTGAAGCACCTGTGTGTGAACCATTTTCACTCTCATCTTTTTCTCTGGAACTTCTTTCGTTCATCTTCCTGTGATAATATAATGAAAATATCTAGCACTAGTTTAAATGGAACAAGAACGCACATCAGCACTGCCAATAAACGACTAGTTCTAAGGCACAGCACCCTGATAACCAAGACCTGTAGAGAGTGAGAATCAAGACATTCCAAGGACATTGTTCATCAATTCGTGGAGTCATTACCACCCTGATTCCAGCTTACTGCCACAGAACACCTTTTACAGTTTCTCCCTTTTCTAAGAGTTTTTCTTCCAGTTAATATTTAGCTTTATGTGTTATCTTTCCACAAGAGAATGCTCATTTATGCCGGTTTTCAAGACAACTACATACAGTGCATATTTTAATATCAGTAAACAAAAAGCAAGGAAGTACATGCAAACTTTGTGCCTCAAGTCATAAGACTCGCTTGCAGTGAAATATACACACAAAGGCCTGGATGCAAACTCTGTGCAACAGTAACTGAGTAAACCAGAAGCTTATATTTTTCCAAAGAAAAGGGGCATTTTCACTTTGTAATTGACGTAAAAGAGCTTCAACATATTTAAAATCAATTCAGGTGTCTGAAATTAGTCTATTGTTTTGTTTAGAATCAACCAATGATGGTAAACTCACAGTATTGAAGATTTTAGAGCTGTACACTCGGCAAGTAGGGCACACTATCCCTAAGCTTGTCCAAACTGTCTCTGTCCGGGTTTATTATGAACCACAGTGAGTGAAAGGCTTTTCCCAAATGGAGATCAGAGGAGGAAAGGCACTCTCTCTTATCAGGATGCCAGTGGACTACGAAAGAGGAATCATGTAAGAGTAGATGAAAGGCCAAGATTTTGGTACCTTTCTGCTAGATCTAAAGCACTGTTCAAGATTCTTGCTTATTTCAAGAGTATGAGATAGAAAACCAGAGCATAATCAACATCCAAAGTAGCAATGAACACACAGTTTTCATTTTTAAAAGCAGACGCTGCATCTGAATGGGTGTGTGCTAAGGAGGGATATTAAGCTAATGCTTAATAAGACAATACCGATTTGGTGTAGAGTGGGATATCACTAGACAAGATAGACAGACAAGAAAACTAAGGGGCAACGGGGAGGCAAGGGAGACCTTACTCTGGAATCTAGATGAAGTCTTTTTCAAGGTGTGAGTCAAAATTCTAGTACAATTAACAAATCAGCCTACAGAAAGATAGGAATACTTTTGTATATAGATTTCAAGTAACAATGTTAAAATAACCAGGAAGCATATTTAAAGCATAACATGTGATCAAGTAAGGATTTTCTTCTTTTCCACCTCTAGATCCTCTAATTTTCAAGAAACCATAAAGCAAAAGTATGTCCTAACTTCCGTGTGCAGGCCTTGTTACCCTGATTTTTTTATATCGGAGGTAATCCTACCCAAGTCACCTCTAAAACCACTCTAAGATCTCATTTATCTAAAAGCCATAAAGTGGGTAAGGGGGTATTGACAGAACCCTATAAACAATGTACTTTAGAAACCACCAACGCTGCACATCTGGCTTCTGCAGAGATGAGCATGAGTCTGTCAGCACACACCTATGCTTACCTGTGTTTATTCCCCTAGGTGCCTCTTTCTATTAATCCTCATGCTTCAACCTACTGTAAAAGCTCGAAGTAAACACAAAGTCTGCTTCATACTGTTATCTCTTGAAAATATTTTCTACAGTGGAGCCAAGAACCGTGGCTTGGACTGAACAGAGGTCTCAAACACAATTTCTCAGGCTGCTGTAGACAGTACCGGAAAGCTGTGCTCCTGTCCCTCCTCCCGGCTGCTACCAAGAGTATGGTTTATGTGGAAATAATGAAAGATAATAAAACATCAGGGTCTGAATGACTTCATGGCCACAAGAAAGATGTCAGGGATTGGAGTTGGTAATTCTATAAAGATGAAGAAGGCATAGGAAACTGTCTGTGAACCACAGGCAAGGACTACTTCATCAAGAAAGAAAGCATTTTATTTGTCTTCTAGTATTAATTAAAGTCTCAGACATCAGAAGCTACGTGTTCACTTATTGTCATCTGGTAAAGAGGTGAGCAATATGCATTAGGCCAGGTTACCCACAGGATGTCGTTTCTACTGTTCTGCTAGTTATGCACTTAGCCTATTGTTTACTATTGTGTGCTCACATGTGCATGTACATGTGTATAAGTGTATGTGGAAACACAAGGTCAATATTGGAATTCCTCTTCTATCTCTCTCCACATTATTTTATAAATGGGTCTTCCACTGGAACAAGAACTCACTTATTATTTGTTGGACTGTCTGGCCAACAACACCAGAGATTCTTTTGTAATTAATGACCTAGATCTGGATTTACAGGCATGCACCACCATTTTTGGCTCTTTCAAATGGATTCAAGAGATTGAACTTAAGTTCTCATGAATCATGGAAAATTCTACTCTCTGAGCTACCTCCCAATACCTTACATGTAACTGTTTTAAGGACTTTTATATACCCATTTTCTGAAACGGTCTTTGAAAGATCTTTATCATCTTTTTGCCTTTGTCATTAATTTGTCAATGCATCATTGACAAATTCTATTCTATATTTGCATGCTGGTAAGTCTAACCTGTAAGAAAACATTATATGTCGTAGACATAGATCCATGACTATAAGACCCTTAAATACTTTCTTGAAAACAACTATGCAGAAGATCTCTGCTTTTGGCCTGAGACGACAGATACTTTTACCTATTTTTAAGACATGTGTAGGGAAAATTAAGTAAAGGAATTAATTCTCAACTTCCTACTGTGAAAGTGGAAGTGAAATTTGTACTATCAATATAAGATTATAACAATTGCAATATTCTACGGAGAACACAGAACAGAAAATATGTGTGAGGAACAAAGAAAAAATGGAGCTACTGTAACTTTAATTCCTGAAGTTTACAGAAATGAATATGTAACTTGGCCTAAAAATAATGTTCTTTGGAAACTGTACATATTTGAAGCCAGAAAGTTAAAAAAAACATAGATTTGGACTTTCCAAGAATGTATTTAAATGCTATAGACTCCAATATGCAGGCTTTGATATCTAGAAAAAAATATTAAAAGTAAATTATTAAACAGTTTAAAGTCATTTAGTTAACTATGAAGCATTAAAAGGAGCAAAAGTCTATTATCTTTGTTATTTATTATCATATTTTAAATGTAATGATGTCTTCTTATTCTTCCTAAAGAAAGTTTCTGACTTTTTGGTTTAGAAATTAGAAAGCTGAGAATTTTAAGTATTTATTGTTTACAATAAAAAGGAGGAAAGCAAGACTTTGGGAAATAGAAACAAGTCAAACTTAGAGATTAAAAAGCCTAATGACTATATTTGCTTTGGAAAACTTTATATAAGAATAGAAATGGGAAGCAAATGAATGGTCAGTTAAGATTTAACAGAAAGTTCATGTGGTTACTTTCTAAAAAGAATCTAGTTTCCTAAGATTTCAAGTCACATAATTGTTGACTGTTGATACAATTAAGTTTTTGACATTTAAGTTACTATATCTGAAACATCTATATATTATAATAATAATAAACAATTATACTACTGGTACTTCAAATAAATACTTCTCAAAATACAATGCATATGGTACAGTATATAACCGCATGGGCCAGTAGAAATCTTCAGTATCTAAAATATAATGATAAATGGGACTGAGAAAGAAATCAGAGAAACATCACCTTTTACAATAGCCACAAATGGCATAAAATATCTCGGAGTAACCATAACCAAACAAGTGGAAGAACTTTATGACAAGAACTTTAAATCATTGAAGAAAGAAATTGAAGAAGACACCAGAAAGTGAAAGATCTCCCATGCTCTTGGGTAGGTAGAATTAACATAGTAAAAATGGTAATCTTACCTAAACCAATCGATACATTCAATGCAATGTCCATCAAAATCCCAGTAAATTCTTCACAGACCTGGAAAGAATAGTACTCAACTGCATATGGAAAAGTAAAAAGCCCAGGATAGCCAAAACAATCCTGCACAATAAAAGAACTTCTAGAGGCATCACAATCTACTCTGCTACAGAGCTACAGTACTGAAAACAGCCTGGTATTGGCATAAGAACAGACAGGAGGACCAATGGAATTGAATCAAAGACCCAGATATTAATCCACATACCTATGAACACCTGATTATTGACAAAGAAGCTAAAAACATAAAATGGAGAAAAGAAAGCATATTCAACAAATGTTGCTGGCCTAACTGGATATTAACATGTAGAAGAATGAAAATAGACCCATATCTATCACCATGCACAAAACTCAAGCTCAAAGACCTTGACATAAAACCAATCACACCAAATCTCATAGAAGAGAAAGTAGGAAGTACACTTGAACTCATTGGCACAAAAGACAACTTCTGAAATATAAACCCAGTAGCACAGACATTGAGATAAATAATTAATAAATGGGACCTCCTGAAACTGAAAAGCTTCTGTAAGGCAAAAAACAAAGTTAACAAAACAAAACTGCACCCTACAGAAAGGGAAAAGATTTTCACCAACCCCACATTGGACTGAGGGCTGATCTCCAAAATATATAAAGAACTCAAGAAATTGGTCATCATAAGAACAAATAATCCAATAAAAATATGAGGTACAGACCTAAACAGAGAACTCTCATCATGGAAATCTAAAATGATTCAAAGACACTTAAGGAAGTGCTCAATGCCCTTAGCCATCAGAGAAATGCAAATCACAACAACTCTGAGATTCTATCCTATACCAATATGAATGGCCAAGATCAAAAACACTGATGACAACTTATGCTAGAGAGGATGTGGGGTAAAGTGTGCACTCCTCCATTGCCGGTGCAAACTGGTGCAGACCCTTTGGATATCTGTTGTAATGAGGCAAGCAGTCCGCTTCCTGCCGCCCAGCTAATTTAACCCCCGAAATAATCACACAGAAATTGTATTAATTAAATTACTGCCTGGCCCATTATATCTAGCCTCTTCTTGGCCAACTCTCACATCCTGATCTAACCCATTTCTACCAATCTGTGCAATACCATGAGGTCGTGGCTTACTGGGACAGATTCTAACCAGCATCAGTCTCAGGCAGGAGCTTCATGGTGTTCCTCTGTCACTGCCTTCTTCCTCCCAGAATCCAGTTCTGTCTTCCCCGCCTATCTAAGTTCTGCCCTATCAAAAGGCCGAGGCAGTTTCTTTATTCAACCAATGAAAGCAACACATAGAAAGGACCTCTTACACCAGATATCAGTCTGGCAGTTTCTCAGAAAATTAGCAAACAACCTACCTCAAGAACCAGCAAAATTACTTTTGGTTATATACTCAAAGAATACTCAATCATACCACAAGGACACTTGCTCAATTATGTTCAAAGCAGCATTGTTTGTCATAGCCAAAACCTGGAAACAACCTAAATGCCCCTCGACTGAAGAATGGATAAAGAAAATGTGGTCCAGTTACAAAACGAAGTACTACACAGCAGAAAAAAAAAATAAATTTGCAGGCAAATGGAATGATCAATAAACATCATATTGAGTGAGGCAACCCAGACCCAGAAAGACAAATATCATATGTACTTACTCATAAGTTGCTCTTAGACATAAAACAAAGAAAAACCAGCCCACAATTCACAATCCCAGAGAACCTAGAAAACAAAGAGGACCCTAAGAGAGACATGCACAGATCTAATCTACATGGAAAGTAGAAAAAGACAGGATCTCCTGAGTAAATTGGAAGCATGGGGACCACAGGAGATGGTAGAAGGGGAGCAGAGAAAAATGTATAGCTCAATAAAAGCAATAAAAAGAGAACAAAAACCCTCTTATACCACAAATATGAGCTTGGGACATAAGTCAATAGTAGAGAACTTCCCTAACATGCTTGGTTTATCCTCCTGGCACTGAAAAATAAAAGCAGACAAATATAACACAATATTACATTTTGCTATTTAGAGCTATATAAAAACACAGAGACACAGATATACAGAAGATTAACAGAAGTATGTAAAGGTTATGACTGTATATATGCTTAAATGTCATAATACATGTACTCAAATACAGAAATAAATATGCAGAGGTAATAGATAAATATGAATATTTGCATTTGTTCATATTATATACAAAATATGCAGCACAGAACAGTCAACTAGAGTTACTAGCCTACTTTTGTGCATTCCTCTGTGTGTTTACCATCATAAGGCAAAAGTCTGCTTTGATTGATATGAAATATTAAATGAAAGTTGGAGGAGAAGTAGTATTCTCTTTACTGCAATGAAATTTTGGCAATGCCAGGAAAACTGTTGATAAGAAAAGTTGAGTCAAGTTTCAAAGTCATCAATAAAGAAATAAAGGTAAAGACTCTCTGCATTGCCATAGTTTTTACTACACTGTATAGGCGACCCGATTCAGCTCCTTACTTAAAATCACATGGTACTTGATAAAGGGCCAGAGAAGCCAAATTACTTCCACTTGCAAACAATGCCTGAGGACCATCTTTGTTCAGGTCACAAATATGTACCACATTCTGATTCAGTACCTCCTATTTATACTGCTAGTATATTGAATTATAATTCATTTACCTTTCCTCCACTGTCAAAATGAGTTTCAGATTTTAGATAGAGAAAAGGAATTGCTCACTGTGTGAAAACAACTCTTTAGTATTTAATCGGATATAGAATGATAATATCTGTAAAACTAATAGTGAAATCCAAATACTCTCTCTTTGAAAGTCTTTAGCACTTGGTCTTCTCATCTCTCATTTTCTCTGATGCACTAGCCCTAAATTGCCACTTATAATATGCGATGAACGTACAGAAACTTGCATGTTGCTCTTTGTTTTATCCAGGAGCAAGTAGATTGTACAAATAGGCTTGATTGCTCTGTGATAGAAAATGTGACCATCTGTAACAATTCATATTGTGAATTTATTACATAGACAATTATTATGATTAGTGTTACAATTCAGCAATCACAAATCTGTACAGGATCCAATGGAACACAGCAGGATAATGCTCCAACTAAATAAGCTCAGGAAAAATGCAATTTATTTGACACACTCCCACAAGAGAGGCAAAATCAATTGGACATATAGACTAACCATTTTTCTCTCCCTGCATAGCTTGGTAGAGGAGCCAGTGTCCTATACATGAGAAAACATGCAATAGAGTCATGGTGCTGCATGTGTGGAAGGACAGAACTACTCCCCACAACACTCAAGGTATTTATTAGTGGAATTCTCTTTATCTGGGAAAGGTTGATTTCCATGAAGACACACTCCTCATATTAACACAGGACACACATTTCACTTTCAAGTGCATTCTATATATCACATGCTTATTAAATAGAACTTTCCCCTTAATCAAACACCACTTGATGTCACATGCAGCAATTGTGTTTCAATAAAAGAATATATTTTTCATAGTTGATGTGGGAGTGGTAGAGACAGGAACCAGAAAGGGATGAGAAGATGAGACTAATAATGATTTTCGAGAGAGAGAGGTAAAGAAAATAATAGAACACATGAGATTTGAAAGTAAAAGGGAAACACTGGGGTGGAAGGGCTTAAATGGGGGTGAGCAACAGAGGATTGGGGACTTAAAGAGAGACAATACTATGCATGTAAGAACATTGCATAAGAAAAACCTGCTTTGATTGTAAGAGCCAGAGAGGATCAGGGGCTTTGCTATGACATTGTGTCATCTATTACCATTAGAAGCTATACCCATTATATCTCACCAATATAACTGCTCCAACTGAAGCTGAACAAGGAGGATATGAATGAACATGACCAACGATATGGGGAAAAGCCCATGAAGTCTCAATCCCACCAAACAACTCTAGGCAACTAAGGAAAGCTGGGAGCAGAGGTTCTCCTTCCCAGAAAAGAGCACACCAATTGGTTGTCCTGTACCCAATGATCACCCTAAAAACATTCATACACATAACATTATACGGTCTCAACAGGGTTTATTTAGGAAAATGTATGTATATACAAATACAATTATGCATGCAATAACAATCAATGAAAAGAGAAGACATGAATTTGAAGGAGAGTTGGGAGGGGCATATGGGAAGGTTTGAAGGGAGAAGTGTTGTAATTATAATACACCCTCAAAAATAAAATAAATGCCCATGCACTCCATTCTAAAATCCAGTATACCTTATGATGACATAGTTTTCAAACACAGTAAATTTTATAAACTTACTTAAATTAATTCATAATTATTTGTAGGTGAAATGCATTTCCTTTTATCTCTAAGTTTGTGAAAATTAAAAACATTTTAATTATTTGCTAGTATCTAATGGACATCTGAGCTCGATATGCATGGTATCTATTTTATCACCATATTGAAAACATCTGTAATTGTTTCAATTCTAGAAAGCCATATCTTATCTTTAGTTAACACACATGTACTATATTAAATGCACTATTACAGAAGGGTCCTTAGTGAGAGGTAAAGAGAGAGAGAAAAAATGCATCTAAAGCTGTTATCCTAAACATCTGGAACTATTATCTTTTAGAAGTTCTCAAAGATAGATACATATCCTACCTAAAAACTTTTAAAAGAGTACATAGTATAATAGAATGTCCCTATGGCAGAAAATTAAAATGTCAAGTTTTTAGAATAATTCAACATGAAATAAGTACAATGTAGCATCACTTGATAGTATTTGATAAATATAAAATATTTGTCTATAAAATTTTAAAAATATACAGTGATTAAAAGTTTGAACTGATGTCAATTTCTATCATTGCTTTTTATTTCTAAGATGTATATTCATAATTAAATAACATTGACAAGGAAAGATAAGGCTATTATATCATCATGTTCTTCAAGGTACTCCAAAAAATTGCTATCTATTTTGAACAAAATATTTCAGGTACCATTTTATTAAAACCATTCATGATTCAACAAAGATGTGTTCATATGTCATGGGAATCTTTGCTTTTCTTTCTATTTTATATTATTAATTTTAAAATGTATATGACATACTTTTACAGAACAAAAAAACACAAATGAAAAATGACTGTTTCTACAGCATTTTATTTCAGTTTTTGGAGAATAGAAAATATGAACTTGTCATTTATTTTCAGAAATATTATACATATTGATTTTGTATCATTTTCCATTTAATCAAGATTTTACAGTTATTCTTGAAACAATACTTTTATGACTTTGAGGAGATGCAACAAGTTCTTGTTTCAGTCTTCCATTCCTCAAACTGTCAATTCCATGTCAGTACATTAAGCATATTTTTTACATTGTAAATTTTGTCATATATTTCTGATTTTTAAGTCACAGGTATATTCTATTCTTTATTGATCATTCATCTACAGACATTATCCATGCTTTTAGCAAGATTAAAACTCACATTGTCCCCTTCAGCTAAAGCCTACACACACACACACACACATTCACATACACATAAACAGATATACACATAAATACACACACATTCACATAAACACATATATACAAATATACATGAACACATATACATACAAGCACATGCACACAATCATACTCACACACACAAAAGTTAACATTCCCACCAGCAATAGAGGAATGTTCCCCTTACTCCACATCTTCTCCAGCATAAACTATCACTGGTGTTTTTGATCATAGCCATTCTGATAGGTGTTAAGATGGTTTCTCAGAGTCATTTAGATTTGCATTCCCTGATGGCTAAAGATGTTGGACATTTCCTTAAGTGTTTTTTGGTCATTTGAGATTCTTCTGTTGAGAATTCTCTGTTTAGATCTCTATTCATTTGTAATTGGACTATTTGGTATTTTGATGTTTAATTCCTTAACTTCTTTATATATTTTGGAGATCAGTCCTCGGTGTGATATGGGGTTGATGAAGATCTTTTCCTAGTCTGTCGGCTGCCTTTTTGTCTTATTGACTGTGTCCTTTGCTTTACAGAAGCTTCTCAATTTCAGGAGCTCCCATTTATTTATTGTTGCTCTCATTGTCCGTGCTACTTGTATTAAATTTAGGAAGTGGTGCCCTGTGCCCATGCATTGAAGGCTAATTCCCACTTCCTTTTCTATCAGGTTCAGTGTGCTCAGATTTATGATGAGGTATTGAATCCATTTGGACTTGAGATTTGTGCATGGGGAAAGATATGGATCTATTTTCATTCTTCTACATGTTGACATCCAGTTATGCAAGTACCATTTTTGAATAGGCTTTCTTTTTCCCATTGTATAATTGTATCTTCTTTGTAAAAAATCAGGGATTTATAGGTGTGTGGATAAATATCTTGGTCTTCGATTCAATCCCACTGGTCAAGCTGTCTGTTTTTATGTCGATCCCAGGCTATTTTCATTACTATAGCTCTATATTAGAACTTGACGTCAGCTATGGTGTTACATTCAGAAGTTCCTTTACTGTACAGGATTGTTTTGGTTATCCTGGGTTTTGTGTTTTTCCATATATAGTTGGTTATTGTTCTTTCAAGATCTGTGAACAATTGTGTTGGGATTTTGATGATGATTGTATTGAATGTATAGATTGCTTTTGGTAGAACTGATATTTTTATTATGTTGATCCTACCTATCTAAGAGCAAGGGATATCTTTCCATTTTCTGGTATCTTGCTCAATTTCTTTCTTCAAAGACTTAAAATTTTTGTCAAATAGGTTTTTCACTTGTTTAGTTAGTGTTACCCCAAGATATTTTTTTGTTATTTGTGGCTATTGTAAATGGTGATGTTTCTCTGACTTCTTTCTCAACTTTTTATCAACTTTGTATATAGGAGGGCTCCTGATTTTTTTAGTTGATCTTGTATCCTGCCACATTACTGTAGGTGTTTTTAAACTATAGAAATTCCCTGGTGGAGTTTTTGTGGTCACTTATGCATACTATCATATCATCTGCAAATAGCAAAAATTTGACTTCTTCCTTTCCAATTTGTATTTCCTTTATCTCTTTTTGTTGTCTTATGGCTGTAGCTAGAACTTCAAGAACTAAGTTTAAAAGATAGTCAGAGAGTAGACAGCCTTGTCTTGTTCCTCATTTTAGTGGAATTGCTTTGAGTTTCTCTCCTTATAATTTGATGTTGGCTGTCAACTTGCTGTTTATTGCTTTTATTATGTTTAGATATGTTCCTTGTATCCATGATCTCTCCATGACATTTATCAAAAAGGAGTGTTAGATTTTGTCAAATGCTTTTTCAGCATCTAATGAGATGATCGTATGTTTTTTTTCTTTAGGTTTGTTTATATAGTGGATTACATTAACAGATTTTCATATGTTGAACCATCCCTGCATCTCTGGGATGAAGCCGACTTGATTATATTGAATAATTTTTTTGATGTGTTCTTTAATTCAGTTTATGTGGAACAATTTAAGGAATACAGGTATTATCTCTTCTTGGAAGTTCTAATAGAATTCTGCACTAAAATCATCTGGCCGTGGGCTTTTCTGGTTGGGAGGGGTTTTTTTGTTTTGTTGTTGTTGTTTTTATTGATTTTTGTTGAGCTCTACATTTTTCTCTGCTCCCCTTCCTGCCTCTCCCCTCCCCCTTCAACCCTCTTCCAAGGTCCCCATGCTCCCAATTTACTCAGGATATCTTGTCTTTTTCAACTACTCATGTAGATTAAGATCTATGTATGTCTCTCTTAGGGTCCTCATTGTTGTCGAGGTTCTCTGAGATTGTGATTTGTAGGCTGGTTTTCTTTGCTTTATGTTTGAAAGCCACTAATGAGTGAGTACATGTGATAATTGTCTTTCTGGGTCTGGGTCACCTCACTCAAAATGATGTTTTCTAGCTCCATCCATTTGCCAGCAGAATTCAAGATGTCATTATTTTTTTTTGGTTTTTGTTGACAGCTTCTATTCTCCTTGCAGGTTATGTGTCTATTTAAATTGTTCACCTGGTATTGATTTAATTTTGCTATGTCATACTTATCCAGAAAATTGTTCATTAATGACCAGTGATTGTTAATTCCTGTTATTTTTTAGTGGTAGTACTTGTGTGTACTTCCCTTACTTGGAGTTTGCTGGTGGGAGGATATCTGTTGCCTGTGCTTTTGTGGGTGCAATTAACACATTGGGTTGTAGTTTTCCTTCTAGTACTTTCTATAGGGCTGGATTTGTGGATAGCTCTTTTTTAAATCTGTTTTTGTCATAGAATATCTTGTTTTCTCCATCTATGATGATTGAAATCTTTGCTGGGTATAGTAGTCTGTTCTTGCATCTGTGGTCTCTTCGTGTCTTCAGCACATCTGTCCAGGACCTTCTGGTTTTCATGGTTTCCATTGAGAAGTCTGGTGTAATTCTGATTGGTCTGCCTTTTTATGTTACTTGGCCTTTTTCTTTTGCAGTTCTTAATATTCTTTCTTTATTCTGTATGCTTGGTGTTTTGATTATTATATGGTGAGGGAACTTTTTTTAGTACAGTCTATTAGGTGTTTTGTAAGCTTCTTGTACTTTCCTAGAGATATCCTTCTGTAGGGAAGGAGAGTTTTCTTTTACTATTTTGTTGAATATATCTTCTGTGCCTTTGAGTTGGAGTTCTTTTCTTTTATCTCTATTATTCTTATATAACCAGATTTCTTGGTTGCTTTGTGTTAAGAATTTATTGGATTTAACATTTTATGTGACCAATAAATCTATTTCCTCTAGAGTATCTTTAACACCTAATATTCTCTCTTCCATCTCTTGTATTCTGTTGGTTATGCTTGTATCTGTAGTTCCTATTCATTTACCCATGTAGAAGAAGGGCCCTCTTGTTTGTCCCAGCTGCCCAGCTAGCTTAGCTCTGAAATAACCACACAAAACTGTTTTAATTAAATCACTGCTTGGCCCATTAGCTCTAGTTTCTTATTGGCTAACTATTACATCTTAATTTAACCCATTTCTATTAATCTGCATATCACCATGAGGTCGTGGCCTACCAGCAAAGTTCCGGCATGACTGACTCTGGTGGGGGCTCCATAGCATCTCTCTGACTCTGCCCTTCCTTCTCCCAGCATTCATTTCTATCTTCCCCCCCTCCTAATTTCTGCCCTATCAACAGGCCAAGGCAGTTTCTTTATTCATTAACCAAGAAAAGCAACACACAGACAGAAGGACCTCCCATACCATACCCAGATTTTTCATTTCCAGAATTCCCTCTGTTTGTGTTTTCTTTATTGTCGTTGTTTCAGTTTTCAAGTCTTGAACTGTTTGCTTTACCTGTTTGACTATTTTATCTTGGTTTTCTTGGGTTCCTTTAAGAGATTTATTGACTTCTTTCAATTTTTGATTGTCTTTTCCTCAATTTCTCTAAGGGAATTTTTCATTCCTTCTTTAAAGGTCTCTATCATCCTCATAAAGTTACATTTAAAATTGATTTCTTCTGCTTCTTCCAAGTTAGGATGTTTAAGTCTTCCTGTTATATGACAACTGGGTTCTAGTGTTACCATGCTGCTTTTTAGGTTGTTGAATGAATTCTTGCATTGGCACCTACCCATCTCTTCTTCCAATTGGTGCCCACAGTGTCTTTGCCTTTTAGTCCAATCCTTGCAGGTGTTGTCCATGTCTTTCGGAGCTGTTCTTGGTCTGCTCCGTTGCTGTCTGTGTATGTTGCTGTCTGTGTCTCAGGGAGTCATTGATGCCTCTCTTGGCCTGTTCTCTTGGCCTGCTCTCTTGGTCCATTCTCTTGTTTCACTATGTGCAGCTGCAGCCTGTGCTTCAGAATTCCTCTCTTGGTCCTCTCTATACATTCACAGCCTATACTTCAGAATTACTCTGTGGTCATGGGGTATAGAGTTTGGGGACAGAGTGAGACTTGTGGCTTACAGGGTCCAATTGATGGGGTGGAGCTGTTGGAGTAGCCTACTTGCAGGAAGTTTGCCTGCTGGCTGACTACAGAAACTGAGGCTAGTGGCGAAAGGGCCTAGGGTTTTGGCCCAGTACTAAGGGCCAAGAGAGTGGTGTGTCCCACTGTGTGGGTGATTACTCACCTCTTGGTCCTCTCTGTGCAGTCACAGCCTGTGTTTTCATAACTTCTATTTCATGTAGTATTCTCTTATATTTCATGACTTGCTCAACTTTAGGTTCCCACGAAAGTCAAGCTTCAGTGAGGCCATTGTCAATTTGCTCTCAGACATTCTCTGTGTCCCTTCCTTAACCAGGACACATTCATGAGATGCACCTTAGCATTTTTATGGAAATTCTTAAATGCTCTGTCATTTACTTATAGTGTGAATCAAGCCACCTTCTCTCTATATTCAGTGTTCTGTGGTTATCTAGCGATATCTCTTTCTTGGCTCTCAACTGAAATCTTCCTTCCACAGAGAGTGTCCACGTTTTCTCTTTTAATTCTAACTCCATGGCCTCTGACATTGTTCTTATTCCTGATGCAAGTGCTATGCATATGCATAAGATCATGAATGTCTGAAAATCTAGTCTACAACTTTCATGTATGTTTGTAGCTCAGATTCTTGTAGACATCTCTGCCCATGACTCTAGTATCCAGTGAACAGTACTTAAGCACTGATATCTTAATTCTTTGTAGGTGAAATGCTTTTCCTCTTATTTCTAGGAATTTAAGATTCTTACATTACTTCTGTGAAGTTTTAAGATGATTTTGGTATAGGCAATTTTAAATTACAAATAACAAGTATAATGAAACATGTATATGAAGATGTTTTGATGAAATTCATTATTTTGTATGTAAGCTAAAATATTTAAAAATCATTGCTTATCTCTGGGACTGAGATTATAACAATAAACTTACTGTATAATAGAACACTAAAATCTTAACTTCTTTTTGAAAGCAATTTTATGATTAAAGTTTTATTGTTTATACTCATGTATGTCTACTTTTTGTTTACTCTACTTATTGTTGACATTCCTAGACAGAACCATTAATTTTTATGCATTGTTCTCCTAACTATATCTTCTTTATTTCAAGTTTTTGGCAATTTTACCAAATACATTTTTATCTATATACACTCATCAAAATATTTTCTAATATTTGACTTAAGACTTTTCTTTTAATTCCACCCCCTTCTCTTTTTTTGTTAAAATTTTCTTAATTTTGAAAGCTTTCTTTAATTTTCTGAGGAATTTTGCTCATTTCTTAGTATAGGAAATTGAGGTACATAACTAGGTTTTGCAGAACCCCTACTTTTCAAATTCAGAAATTAAGTGAAATAAACACAATTCCACCGAATCCACATCTGCCTGTGTGAGCATTTATGGGAATTATAGTTTAGTGCATAAAACTAAAGAAGAAACCAATGATGATCATTGATATTAATACATAGATTCTCTCCTCTGAACAAAAGATATCAATAGATGGCATATTTCACAGTTTGATCAACTCATAATGCTTTAAATAGTTTATGGTCTTCTGACAATACATTATATCAAAAATGATATTCTAATTTTTATTTATTTCCACAAACTCTATTCAGGTTCAGAATAACTTTGAGAGACAATTTGACTGTGAATTAGAGAATAACTCAGTTCAATACATTCTGAGTAAAACATGTTTTAAATGCAATAAATTGTTTTTTAAAAATAAAACTAAATATAGGTATTATAATTAGCAAAGAAGAAATGTAGATTCTGTATTCAAGAGTCAGTCATTCCAAAGTATTTTACATAATGAAAATCATATTAAAAGAGGAAGTACAGGTCTCTTTATAAAGTAAGAACTCACTTCTATGTGTTAGTGTATACTCTGCAGTAATGATTTCATTCATTAAAACTCTGTGAATTATAAATTTGAAAAATTAATGTCAAAAAGTCCAACAACTTCATGAGACTCAGCCTGGTATGTTTGGGGCATTTATTTTGCTGAACCAAACATCTAAAAAGATAATAAAATATCAGCCTAATTTAAGTGTGGACACAAAGTGTCATTTAATTTGGAGTACTTAGATAAGGCATCTTCTACTAAGTAAAGACTCATGCCTAACAATCACAAACCAGTAAAAGAAGACTTCAGGTGTTTTTTCTTTTCTATTTAGTCAGGGTCTCCCAACTCACAGTGTCGCTGAGGATACCTTCTTATTTCTACCTCCGGAGTGGAAGGATTAAAATCATGTGTCCTACTCAAGGTTTCTGTGATGCTGGAGAAGAACAGACCCATAGTATTTATGTATCTACATTAGATGGTGTCTGTGACAATGCCACATCAGCATTTCTGTGCAAAATAAATATACAATACTAATATCAATAATTCAAAGCATTATTTCCATATAACAAGAGCAACTCTCTTTCCCAAATCTTTTACTTTACTAAGTATCTCATGTTAAAAATATTTTGAATAATAAATAAAATAAAACAAAAAAGATAAATGTGCAATGAAATCCAGGAGAGGGACACTGCCAAACTCTTTTTACAAGACTATAGTTACCCTAATACCAAAACAACACAAAGACTCAACTAAGAAAAAGAATTACTGACCAATCTCCCTCATAAACACTGATGCAAAAATGCTCAACACAATACCGGCAAACCGAATCCAAGAACACATTGGAAAAATCATCCACCATGATCAAATAGGCTTCATGCCAGAGATGCAGGGATGGTTCAACATATGATAATCTTTCAATGTAATCCATCACATAAACTGATAAAAAACACATGATTATTTCATTAGATGCTGAAAAAGCCTTCAACAAAGTCTAACATCCCTTCATGATGAAGGTCTTAGAGAGATAAGGGATACAAGGAACATACCTAAGCATAATAAACATAATAAAGGCAATATACAACAAGTCAACAACCAACATCAAACTAAACGAATGAAAATCAAAGTGATTCCACTAACATTAGGAACAAGACAAGGCTTTCCACTCTCAATATAGTATTCAAAGTACTAGCTAGAGCAATAAGACAACAAAAGAAGATCAAAGAGATACAAATTGGAAAGGAAGAGTCAAACATTCACTATTTGGAAATAATATGTTAGTATACATAAGTGACCCAAAAAATTCTACCAGGGAACTCCTACAGCTGTAAAACATCTTCAGTAATGTGGCAGGATAAAAGATCAACTCAAAAAAATTAGTAGCCCTCCTATATACAGATGTTAACTGGATTAAGAAAGAAATCAGAGTATTTTTGCATCAATGTTCATGAGTGAGATTGGTCTGTTATTCTCTTTCTTAGAGTAGGCTTCATACCAGAGATGTAGGAATTGTTCCATATATGAACATATGTCAATCTAATCCACCAAATAAACAAAATAAAGAAAGAAACAACATGATCATCTCATTAGATGCTGAAAAAGCATTTGGCAAAATTCAACGTCCCTTCATGATAGAAGTCTTAAAGAGAGCAGGGTTACAAGTAACATATCTAAACATAATAAAGGTAATATACAGCAAGCCAACAGCCAACCTCAAACTAAATGGAGAGAAACTAAAACAATCCCACTGAAATCAGGAATAAGACAAGGTTGTCCACTCTTTCCATATCTATTCAATATAGTACTTGAAGTTCTAGCTAGAGCAATAAGACAATGAAAGGAGATCAAGAAGATGCAAATAGGAAACTCTCAATATTAGCAGACAATATGATACTATACTTAAGTGACCACAAAAATTCTTCCAGGGAACTCCTACAACTCATAAACACCTTTAGCAATGCAGCAGGATACAAGATTAACTCAAAAAAAATCAGTATTCCTCCTTTATACAGGTGATAAATGGGCTGAGAAAGAAATCAGAGAAATATCACCCTTCACAATAGGCCCAAATAGCATAAAATATCTTGGAGTAACTCTAACCAAACAAGTGGAAGACTTGTATGACAAGAACTTTAAATCTTTGAAGAAAGAAATTGGAGAAGACACCAGAAAATGGAAAGATCTCCCATGTTCTTGAGTAGATAGAATTAGTGTAGTAAAAATGACAATATTACCAAAAGCAATCTACAGATTCAATGCAATGACCATCAAAATTCCAGTAAAATTCTTCAAAAACCTCAAAAGAACAATACTCAACTACATATGGTAAAACAAAACACCCAGGATAGGGAAAATAATCCTCTACAACAAAAGAATTTCTGAAGGCATCACAATATCAGACTTCAAACTCTACTATAGAAGTACAGTAATTAAAACAGCTGGTATTGGCATAAAAACAGACAGGAGAACCATTGGAGTTAAATCAAAGACCCAGATATCAATCCAGACTCCTACAAACACATGACGTTTCACAAAGAAGCTAAAAATATATAATGGAAAAAAGAAAACATCTTCAATAAATGGTGCTGACATAACTGGATATCAACATGTAAAAGAATGAAAATAGAGCCTTGTCTATCCATGCACAAAACTCAAATCCAAATGGATCAAAGACCTCACTGAACCTCATAGAATAGAAAGTAGGAAGTACACTTGAGCACACTGGCACAGAAGACCACTTCCTAAATATAACCCCAGTAGCACAGACACTGAAAGAAACAATTAATAACTTCCAGAGCTTTCAGGTGTGCTGTTAAGTCACTAATGTGTGCTTTCTCTGTTTTTTTTTATGTGGGCACTAAGTGCTATGAACTTTCCTCTTAGCACTGCTTTCATAGTGTCCCATAGGTTGGTGTATGTTGTTTCTTTATTTTCATTGAATTCAAGGAAGACTTTAATTTCTTTCTTTATTTATTCCTTGACCCAGGAGTGGTTCAGTAGTTGACTGTTCAGTTTCCATGAGTTTGCAGGCTTTTTGTTGGTGGAATTGTTGTTACATTCTAACTTTACTCCATGGTGATCTGACAAGACACAGGTGGTTACTCCAACTTTTTTGTATCTGTGGATGTTTGCTTTGTTACCGAGTATGTGATC
>PVIU01022548.1:0-29110 GCA_004026605.1 Ondatra zibethicus
TATGTTGAACCATCCCTGCATCTGTGGGATGAAGCTGACTTGGTCATGGTGGATGATGGTTCTGATGTGTTCTTGGATTCTATTTGCTAGTATTTTATTTAGTATTTTTGCATCAATGTTCATGAGTGAGATTGGTCTGTAATTCTCTTTCTTAGTATTGTCTTTCTGTGGTTTGGGTATCAGGGTAATTGTAGCCTCAAAAAGAGTTTGGCAATGCTTCCTCTGTTTCTATTGTGTGGAATAATTTGAGGAGTATTGGTATTAGTTCCTGTTTGAAAGTCTTGTAGAATATTGAACTGAAACCATCTGGTCCTGGGCTTTTTGGGGGGGGGATTTTAATGACTATTTCTATTTCTTCAGCAGTTATAGGTCTTTTTAATTTGCTTATCTGGTTTTGATTTAATTTTGGTAAGTGATATTTATCCAGAAAGTTGTCCATTTCCTTTAAGTTTTCCAATTTTGTGGAGTACAGGTTTTCAAAATAAGACCTGATGATCCTCTGTATTTCCTCCGTGTCTGTTGTTATGTCCCCCTTTTCATTTCTGATTTTGTTAATTTGGATATTCTCTCTGCCTTTTGGTTAGTTTGGATAAAGGTTTGTCTATTCTATTTTGTTGATTTTCTCAAGAACCAACTCTTTGTCTCATTGATTCTTTGTATTGTTTTCTTTGTTTCTATTTTGTTGATTTCAGCTCTCAATTTGATTATTTCCTGCCATCTAGTTGTTTTAGGTGAATTTGCTTCTTTTTGTTCTAAAGTTTTCAAATGTTCTGTTAATTCACTAGTGTGGGATTTTTCCAGCTTCTTTATGTAGGTTTTAGTGCTGTGAACTTGCCTCTTAACACTGCTTTCATTGTGTCCCATAAATTTGGGTATGTTGTGTGGTCATTTTCATTGAATTTTAGGAAGTCTTTTATTTCTTCCTTGACCCATTGATGATTCAGGTGAGCGCTGTTTAATTTCCATGTGTTTGTGGGTTTTCTGGATTTGGTATTGCTGTTGACTTCTAGTTTTAAAGTATGGTGATCTGATAAGGTACATAGGGTTATTCCAATTTTTTTGAATTTGTTGAGGTTTGTTTTGTTACCGAGTTTGTGGTCAATTTTTGAGAAGGTTCCATGAGGTGCTGAGAAGAAGGTATATTCTTTTCTGTTTGGATGGAATATTCTATAGATGTCTGTTAAGTCCATTTGAGTCATAACATCTTTTAGTTCTCTTATTTCTCTGTTCATTTTTGTCTGCTTGACCTGTCCAGTGGTGAGAGGGGAGTGTTGAAGTCTCCCACTATCAGTGTGTGGGGTTTAATATATGATTTAAACTTTAGACATATGAGGGTGCCCTTGTATTTGGGGCATAGATGTTCAGTATTGAAAATTTTCTTGATGGATTTTTTCTGTGACTAATATGAAATGTTCTTCTTTGTCTCTTTTGACTGATTTTAGCTTGAAGTCTGTTTTGTTAGATATTAGAATAGCTATACCCGCTTGTTTCTTAGGTCCATTTGATTGGTATATTTTTTCCCAACCTTTTACTCTGAGATGATGTCTGTCTTTGAGGTTGAGATGTGTTTCTTGTATGCAGAAGAGGGATGGATTTTGTTTTCATATCCAATCTGTTAGCCTGTGCCTTCTTATGGGTGAGTTGAGTCCATTTACATTAAGGGATATTAGTGGCTAGTGGTTGCTATGTCCTGTTAATTTAGTTCATCGTTGGTGATGTTAATTTGTGCATTTTTTTTCCTCTTCAGGATTTGGTATAATGAGATCATCAATTGTGTATGTTTTTTGTTGGTGTAGCCATCTTCCTTGGGTTGGAATTTTCCTTCTAGTATTTTGTGTAAGGCTGGGTTTGTGGCTAGGTACTGGTGAAATCTAGATTTGTCATGGAATATCTTGTTTTGTCCTTCTATGGTGATAGGCAGTTTTGCTGGGTATAGTAGTCTAGGCTGGCATCCGTGGTCTCTTAATATCTGCATAATGTTTGACCATGACCTTCTGGTTTTCATTGTCTCCACTGAGAAGTCAGGTGTAATTCTGATAGGTCTATATTTACATGTTACTTGTCCTTTTTCCTTTGCAGCTCTTAATATTCTTTCTTTACTCTGTTTAGTGTTTTGATTATTATGTGGCGAGAGGACTTTTTTTTTGGATCCATTCTATTTGGTGTTCTGTAAGCTCCTTGTATCTTCATAGGCATATCTTTCTTTAGGTAGGGAAAGTTTTCTTCTATGATTTTGTTAAATAAATTTTCTGTGCCTTTGAGTTGACTTTCTTCTCCTTCTTCTATACCTGTTATTCTAAGATTTGGCCTTTTTATGTTGTCCCATATTTCATGGATATTTTGGGTTAAGCTTTTATTAGATTTAATGTTTTCTTTAACTGATGAGTCTATTTCCTCTATTTTATCTTCAGCGTTTGAGATTCTGTCTTCCATTTCTTGTATTCTGTTGTTCATACTTGCATTTGTGGTTCCTGCTCTTTTCCTCATGATTTCTGTTTCTATAATTCCTTTGGCTTGTGTTTTCTTTATTTTTTCTATCTCAGTTTTCAAGTCCTGAATAGTTTCTTTTATATGTTTGAGTTCTTTTTCTTGGTTTTCTTTAAGTGATTTGCTGATATCTTCCAATTTTTTGTTTGTCGTGTTCTCTGAGCCTCAGGTGCAGGAGTGTTTTATAGATGTACCCACTAAGATTGGGCTTCACGGCTCTTCATTTTGATTGAGTGTGGTTTGCTGTAATGGTCTCTGTTGCAAAAAGAAGTTTTTCCAATGAGGGGTGAAGACTATGCTTATCTGTGGGTATGAGGACAAATGCTTAGATTGTTGTTAGGGATTATGCTGGTTTAGGAAGGTAGTAGTTGTAAATTGTCCTCTGGTATTCATGACTTTACTAGTACTGAGTTAACTATGTTCACAGTACCAGTCATGATTTCCCTCTTGTTGAGTGGGTCTTAAGTCTATTAAAGAGCTGTTGATTACCACCAAGGTCTGTGTCTCACTATTGTATCCTTAGTGTTATCTTACCATGAGAGTCATTGATGTGGTTCATAAGCATTATAGCTGCATAGATTATTGGTTGCCTCCCTCCTTTGGAAGCTTGCATAGTGCCTTTTTGTCCCATAAAAACTAGTCCTAAAGGAATGGGCATTGAATCAGTTCCAGCTCAGGAATCTTTGGGCCTTGTTTCTGAATTGTATGGTATCTTCAGCAATAGGGATTTACCTTCCACCTCTAAGTCTCATTTTGTGGCTCTGTCCAGTCTGGAATTTGTTATGAAGACCAGGCTGGCTGCAAACTCAGAGATCTACCCAGTTCTACCTCTTAAGTGCTGGAATTAAAGGCATGTACCAGCCAAGCATAGTGGTGAATGTCTTTGGTCCCTGTATTTGGGAAGCAGAGGAGGGCAAATTTCTGGAATGGAGCTCAGCCTGTCCTACAGATAAGTTCCAGAACAGCCAAGACTACACATAGAAACCCTGTCTTGAAAAAAACAAACAAAATAAGTCATGTATCATCATGCCAGGTGAATTGCTTTATATTAAAATGCTAAGCTTCCACCTTTTGGTTAGAATACTCTGCTATGAACACTCACATGCAGGGAGGGCTTTATGTGGATATATATACTTAGTACAATTGCTAAGTCACATGGTAATTCTGTATGTAACATTTCCCCCATTGAACTTTCATTGTAAGACACATAATATAAAAGGCTCACATCCTAACATTAGAAAGTTGAAAATAAACCAGACATGCCCGCCTTATGTTTTATTTTTAGTTAGATTTAATAGTTTGTACCTGCTAAAATTTTGTTTCACTAGGAAAACTCTAGGAGGCAAAAAGAGCTAAAAGTGGGCTGAAGAGACAGCTCGGAGGTTAAGAGCACTGGCTGCTCTTCCAGAGGTCCTGAGTTCAATTCCCAGCAACCACATGGTGGCTCACAACCATCTATAGTGAGATCTGGTGCCCTCTTCTATCCTGCAGGCAGACATGCCAGTAGAACACAGTATACATAATAAATAAATAAACTTTATTAAAAAAAAAAAGAGCTAAAAGTAAGGATGGGCAGAGGTGTTGTTGGGTTCTAACATGATATGTATTGTTTTGTTTACTTTTGTGATACAGGCTCTCTCTGTACCTTTGGTTGTCATGGAACTTAATATATAGACCAGGCTGGCCATAAACTTGCAGAGATCCAAATGCCTCTGCCTCTGGAATGCTGGGATTAAAGGTACACACTAACATGCCCAGCAAGATGGTGTGTATTGGCAGGCCAGTGTTGAAGATTGATTTTTTTTTTTTTTTAAAGGAGAGGAGTAGGTAGGCAAGAAAAACAGATTAGGATGCTCAATCACTGATTGAACTGGCTTTGCCTGTCTGTTTGCTATAAATAAAAATTTAACTATTTTCTCCAGGCATTTCAAAACCAAATTGAACTGAATACTTTCACTTTTTTCCTTACCATTATTTTCTTTCTGCCACCAGCCTTACTATTTTCCTTTATTTATTTGGGTTTTTCAGCTAAGCTTCTTTCTTTACCCAGTCAGTCTTGATAAGCTTGCATTCCTCTGTTATGGCTTTAAATATGAGATCAAGTCACTATTGTAGGGATAGAACTAGGTTGTATTTGCTGTTTTCATTATTTTTATTCCTCACAGGCTTGTATTATTTCATTGTGCTTTAGTGAGCAGTCACACCAGAGGGTTGTTCCAATAGCCAAGCTCTCCCTAGCTGTAGGCCCTTCCTGAGCTAGATTTTTTTTTGAAAGCTTGAAACCAAGTGAAGGTATTAAATTCTGAAAGTGTTAAGAAGCCGAAATCTGGAGCTTCAGTAGACATTTGCTGTGAAGCCTGTTGGTGTTAATGATAGTGGGTCAAATAGGTTCAATAATGGGCTGAACTGCTGTTTCCAGTCAGGTGGGAATGATGCTTCAGACAGCCCCGACAGCAAGGAAAAGGTCTGGGACAATTGGAGGCTGCTGACCATGGCAGGGATCTTTGACTGCTGGGAACCCCCAGAGGGAGAGCGCCTATATTCCTACAGCATCATCACAGTAGATTCCTGCAAAGGCTTGAGTGACATCCACAGCAGGCAAGTCACTACCTTTTTCTGGGGAGAGAATTTACTATGCTTTTAGTGAGTAGGAAATTAACTTGTACAAATTATAATTCGTTTTCCCAAAACATGACATATAGTTCTAAAATTGTTACAGACATGCTTGCAAAATTACATAGTAAAAACCACATGAAATCATTTGGATTTCTGAGATTTTGAAATATTTTTAGGGGCTGATGGTGTAGCTCATAGTTGAATATGTACTTAATATGACTTACTAGACCAGTGGTGTATCACTGAGATTTACTCACAACTCACTGATTTTTAAAATACACGTTGAAGGACTGGAGAGACGGTTCAGTGGGTCCTCTTCCAAAGGATCTAGCTCACAATTGTTTGTAGCTGCAGTTCCTGGGGTTCTACTGACTCTGACCTCTACAAACACCTGCAGCCACATGCACATTCCTACATACAGACACACACATCTATATGTAATTACAAATAATAAAAGTAAATCTTAAAATAATTATTCGAAGTTAAAGCATTTATCTGTTAATATAAGTATTTATACATTTGTCTTCTAAAATTAGCTGGGTCAAACAAACAATAAAATATGAACGTGGGGGGGCTGGAGAGATGGCTCAGAGGTTAAGAGCATTGCCTCTTCCAAAGGTCCTGAGTTCAATTCCCAGCAACCACATGGTGGCTCACAACCAGCTGTAATGGGGTCTGGTGCCCTCTTCTGGCTTGCAGGCGTACACACAGACAGAATATTGTATACATAATAAATAAATAAATATTAAAAAAAATATGAGCGTGGGCTGTAAAACTGGAAGCTAGCTGGGCTGTGGTGGCACACACCTTTAATCCCAGCACTCAGGAGGCAGAGGCAGCTGGATCTCTGTGAGTTCGAGGCCAGCCTGGTCTACAAAGCAATTGACAGCCAGAGGTACACAGAGAAACCATCTCTCAAGAAACAAAACAAACAAACGAAAAACAATAAAATGAACAAAAACAGTTGTCTGTTATTTCTAACTAAGATGTAATACAGTCCAAGTGATATGAATGCATCCAGATTTCAGAGACTTTAAGGATCTTTTGTTCTCTCATTTTTGAGGCAGAGTCTCACTCTGTATCCAAGTTTGACTGGGAACTCACTGTGAGAATCCAGGTTGGCCTGAAACTCTTGTTGCTCTTCTTGCTTCGTTCTCTTCATTCTCTTGAGTGCTGGGATTATGTACATGGGCCATCCTGATTGTCTTTTTTTTTTTCTTTAAAGAAATATGTCTTAAAGTCTGTTTTAAATCCTAGCACAAAGGCAGGTGGATCTCTGAGTTCAAGGACAGCCAGGGCTACACAGAGAATCCCTGTCTTGAAAAACCAAAAAGAAAAAAAAAATGTGTCTCCCCTGGTGGCAACACTGAATTTGTAAGCGCAACACTCAGAGAGTGAAAGGAGAGGCAAGACAATCATGAGTTTGAGGCCAGACTGGGCTTCAGCAAGAATTTGTCTCAAAAACAAAACAAAAGATGGGTCTTGCTGTGTTGCCCAGTCGAGTTTGAAACTCCTGGGCTCAAATGATCCACCCACCTCAGCATCCTGTATAGCTGTGACTACAGACAGGCTCACTTCAGTGCCTGACTGGCCCTTTCTCGCTGGAGGGCTTTCACAGTTGATGTCTGGAGAGAGGTGTATCTAATTTCCTTTTAATTCTAGTCCTGGGCACCAACTTTCTAGGGGGTATACTGGCATGCACTAGAGTCAGTCTTAGTGCTATTTACTGCCTGTGCCATGAAGTTTCATAACTTAACTGAATGTTGACTAGTGCAGGTGAGGTAAGAGTAAGGACCAGGAACCCCTGTGATGCCTCAACTATCAACTGACTCAGTTTCTTTCCTTTCCCTACCCCCATCAACCTCTCCATCCGATCCCTGACCAGGATGCCTGCCATACTAGATGGAGAAGAGGCAGTCTCCAAATGGCTTGACTTTGGCGAGGTCACCACTCAGGAAGCTCTGAAGTTAATCCATCCCATAGACAATATCACCTTCCATCCAGTTTCTCTAGTGGTGAACAACTCCCGAAACAACACTCCTGAATGTCTGGCTCCTGCTGACTTGGTGACTAAGAAGGTAAGGACTGTGACTAGTCCATTCTGCTGAGACTCCTTTTGTTCAGAGTATGCCCTTGTCTTGCCTTTAATGTTTATTTCATTTGAGTTCATGTGATTTGAATTTTAGACAGGGTATCCCTGTGTAGCCATGACTAGCCTGGAACTGGGTTATGTAGACCAGGTTGGCCTCAAACTCACAGAGATCCATCTGCCTCAGCCTCCCATTGCTGGTATTAAAGGTATGCACTACCATGCCTGGATTTTTTTTTCCTATTTTTTTAAAGATTTACTTAATTTTTATTCATGTATATGTGTGTTTGTTGACTGAGGTTTCTGTCCTGCCCAGTCCAACAGCTGTTCAATCCCAAATAAACACACAGAGGTCTATATTAATTATAAACTGGTTGGCCTAGTAGCTCAGGCTTCTTATTAATTAATTCTTACATCTAACATTAACCCATTATTCTTGTCTATGTTAGCCACGTGGCTTGGTACCTTTTTTGTAGAGGCAGTCACATCTTGCTTGCTCTGTGTCTGGGTGATGACTGCAGACTGAAACTAGCCAGAGAGCGAGGATCCTTCTGTCTGTGCATCCCAGCTCTGGAATTACACATGTGTGCCACCATGCCTAGCATATTTATGTAGATGGTAGGGGTTGAACTCTGGTCCTCATACTTGCAAAGCAAGGGCTTTACTAACTGAGCTGTCTCTCAGCCTCCCAGCTATGATTCTTTTTTTGTACCTATTTTCAAAACTATAAGTTGGAGAAGCTCTAGTCCCCATTCTCTTTTAGAGTACCCGAGAGTGTTCTTGCTAACTTCAGCATTTGGTGAGGACCCAGATGATGTGTTTTGAAGGAACATGAACAGGCAAATGCAGTGTGAAGGGAAGCTCCAAATCAGAAAGCTGGCTCTGCTGACACATGGAGCATCTCATCTCTCCGTGGCATAGAGGGACCAGGAGCAACATGCTGCATGGTACAGGGCTCTGAGAATGCTAGAGCAGTGTCAGAGGACCGTGAGGACCAGCTGGCCTTCCGCATTCCCCCAAATATTGTCTTCTTTACTGATAGTCACTGACATTTTTTTTTCGTTTTTGTCTAATTTCTCTGAAATATTTTGCAAAAAATGTTTGACACTAATTTTTTTTCCCTCTAAAAATTTAGCTATGGAACTAGCAAGAAAGCTCAGCAGGTAAAGGCACTTGCTGCCAAGCCTGACGACCTGAGTTCTGTCTTCAGAACCTACATGTCATTCTCTCAGTCCACTCCTGCAAGTTATCCTCTGATCTTCATATGCAAATGGTGGCGTGTGCATATCTATACATGTGCACATACATAATAAATAAATGTGAAAAATTAATGTAATTACATAATTCACCTCATACTGGACATCCCTTCTCCTCCTAGACCTCCTCTTCTTCCTTTTGTTTGTTTATTGAGTCAGAATTCTCTGTGTAGCACCAGCTGTTCTGGAACTCACTGCATAGACCAGGCTGGCCTCAAACTCAGAGATCTACTTGCCTCTGCCTCCCAAGTGCTGGGATTAAAGGTGTGTGCCACCATGCCTGGCTGACACAGGATCTCTTAATGAACTCAGAGCTAGTCTGGCAGTTAAAACGCCTGAGGGACACTCCTACCCACTGCTGAGATTATAGCTTTGCCTGCCTTTTATGTGGGTTCTGGGATCTGTGAACCAGGCTGACCTTGAATTCAGAGGTTCATCTCCTTTGCCTCCCAAGTTCAGGGATTGTGTGCCACCATTACCAGTTACAAAACTCTTTTTCTATCTTGGTCTATACTCTGCTGTTTGCTCATGGAGAACCTCTCATTTCAGGGCTGGATGTGGCACACAGGCAGCAGAGGGAGTAGTAACAGTCAAGACATACTGGGCAGGGGAAAACTATTCAGCCTGATTGTGGTGGCAGCCTCACTTCTAGCATCCCATCGCCAGCCACTGAGTCACTGAATTTCCCAGAAGGCACTTCATTCCCTGCATGTTTGGGAGACTCCAGCTTCACCCAGACTCTTGTCCTCTGATCTTTAAGTGCTTCTCCTCTACTCTGGGAGCACTGTCAGCCTTCTTTGCACCCTTAGTAATACAGGGATTGGTGATTGGGGTGCATGCTTTTTCCTATCTGCATTTTGGTCTTTCCTGTGAAGCTCCAACCTGGATGTTAAGAGATTTCTCTGTCCCATAGGAGCCCAAGACAAGTGGCAGCAGTCAAAGAATGATGCAGTGGCTGGCTGCAAAGTCACCCAAAAAAGAAGCCCCTGGATCACCCAAAAAGGATGAGTCAGGTGTACCCCAGTGGTCCAGCCAGTTTCTACAGAAGAGCCCATTGCCTGCTAAAAGAGGTGCCACCGGCAGCCTCCTGGACCGGTGGCTGAAGCAGGAGAAGGAGGAAGAGCCCATGGCCAAGCGGCCTCACAGCTAGGCCACAGTCTGCTACCGTAAATTACTATTATCACCGGTTGACTGGAATTGTGTCCAATTACTTGGGAAAGTGGTAACACCTTGTCAGTTTTGGGCTAGGAGGACCATGGCTACTGTGGGACTGCCTGAGAAGAAGGCTGGCTGCCCTGGCCAGCCCTGTGGGCCCTCTACCCATCCTGGCTCAGCTGGTAGTCTTGCCTCCTGTTGGGAGCTTTCCTTTCTTCTTCTGGTCCTGGAAGGAGAAAGCCTCTTTATCTCTGGGCTCTCTTTGTATTTTGTTGTAAATAAATTATGTTTGCTAAACCTTGGCTGGCAAGAGTTCTGCTCCTAACACAGTTTTCCCTAGTATTCTTTTTTTTTTTTTTTTAAGAATGGGTTTTACTACAAAGGGGTGGGTCACTGGGGTCCTCTGAGGGAAAAATCCATCAAAGAGTCAGTTTAGTAACATGGCAGCCCCTTGTTGATGTTTTCACTGTTAATATTTAAAATCCAACCTGAGGTGGCTGTCACACTCACCTGAGTGATTTGGGGAGAGTTGGGTTCAGAGGGCTTCAGGACCCTGCCTTTAGCACAGAGGGAAGGATCTGGTGAGAGCCTGGACCTGTGTAGATTCCCAGCCTCCAGCATGTGCAGGAGTCAGGGCACAGGTGAGTCTGCACTAGGTGGCTGGAGGAATGGTGGAGAAATGGCTCCCTACCACACCGAGTCAGCCACTTGCTGTGTGCCTTTCCTGGCACCATGTCACTTCATAGTGGCTTGGGATGGTATGTCCCTTCGCAAGTAAGATCCCTGAAAGCAGGGACTTCTCCACCCTTGTTTTCTCCTATTAACAAAAAGTCAGTGTTTGCCCGAGTGTCCAGGTGTTTGTTTAATCATGTTGATTCATGTTTAGTGTAACTGCTGTCTAAGAAGTGCAGGTGCAAGTATTTGTTCAGGGCCTGTGAGCACTTCTGTGTGCTAGTGTCCCAGCAGGGCCCATTTGCAAAGCCCCTCGAGAAGCAGCTACAGAGATAAGGGCAGCCACTGGGAATGGCTCACAGAAGGACCACTCAGGTAAAGATACGGACTTAAGAACCTGGGCACTGTCTGGTGGGTGGCAGCTACTTATGCTGCTGGGTTCCAGGATCTTGCAATCCTGCCAGCACTGGCCTAGGGACTTATGCAAATTAAGGATCAGGTTTCCACCAATCGTGCACCCTACGCTGTCTGGGTACCCACCAAGTGCAGGTGGGCCCTTAGGGACAGGGACAGGTGCAAGCAGGCCCCATGACCCATACCTTCCCGGACTGCCTTTTCCCGAATTTCCCCTTGAGCGAAGTGGAGATGATAGACTGACCCTGGACATCAGGGTCCAGGCACACTCCTGCTGTGGGCTCTGGTTTAGGGAGTGAACTCATTTCTATAGTTTTGTTTTAAATTCAGATAACTTACTAGAACACTCACTGAATCACATAGACATTTGCATCATTAGCGAGTAGAGGATGGAGGCAGGAGGGTCAGGAGTTCAAGGCTAGCCAACGGGAGACTACGAAACATGCAAGTAATAAAACTGTTCTCAGATATGAAAATGGAAACACCTCAGGCATTACATTTTTAGCTTTTTCTTTAAGCAACCAGCTTTACTGGGCATTGCTAATTGCTCACCAAATTTTCAATTGTTTCAGAAGTATGTGACCTGTTTCTCCTGCCTTCCTGCCAATGTTTGATCCTGGTCTATAGAGCTCTGGAGAGTGTGCCATGTGCTGCCACAGCACACATGTGGAGGTCAGAGGCAAACTGTGGAGTCAGTCTCCTCTTTGTGTGTTCCAGGGTTGGAGTTCAGGTTGTAAGACTTGTGCAGCATACTCTTTACCCAACTGGGATACTCTTCTGTTGTCCTTTTGTTGTTCCAAAAAAATGTCCTTACCGATCCAGTTACGGGTGTGTAAACCACACAGCATTTAGCCAAAAGTTTCTGCTTGTTCTTTTACCTGCCCCTTCCTTCCTGTGCCTTTCCTGATTGTAGACCAAAAATCACAGATGCAGGCCCTTTACTAGTTATCTAGCTCCTTAAAAATACTAGAAAGCAAGAAATACCCAAGCAATTACTATAACTGCCCAGAACTTCACACTGCCTTTTTAATTCTCAGATTATTCCATTTTGCAAAGAGAAACCAGGTCTGTCTGAATCTGGCCTGCACGCTCTGTGGCAGAGTCCAACACTGGGAGGCCAGCTCCACCACTCCCTTTCTGCTTTAGAACCACCCAAACCAGTCCTGGGATCCAGTGGGAAAGGGAAGCAGAGGGTTTCCCCTTTGTTTTTAACTAAACTCCAGACCAAGGAGGGCAAACTGCTCTGCCAGTCTGAATATGGTATGTGGGACCTGCGACGGCTTTCCAGCTTTTGACCATACTTGGGCACAAACCCAGCTGTTATCAGGGTATAGAAAACCTATTATCTTGGTGCTAAAGCCCTGGAGGAGTTGAGCTTTCCTGCTGGGTGGACCAGGTCCTTTGGGCAAGTGGGAGACCACTCCCCTCCCTTTATCATTGACTTTAAACTTGGGGTAAATCACCCATTTCCTGGCCACTGCCTACAGAGGTACCAGGTATCTCTCTCAAGGTCCAAGACCCTCAGAGTCCCCTGCCAAGTCATGGCCACACCAGGTCAAGACCGTTTGTTCTGGAGTAGACATTCTCTGGTTTGGAAGAACTTAGGAGGTGTCCTTCCCAAAGGCTGCCTCCACCCCTACTGCTTGATCCCAGGTTATCACATGGGACACCTCACCCTAGTCTTTGGTCTCTGGCACAGGCTTGGAAATGAAAAACACTGATCACCCCTGGAGTGTCTGCTTCAAATTTATCCAAAGTGGGACTGTCTCACACCACATGCCCCCAAACACCTGGTTTTCTTTTGCTCTGTGGCCTGGTCTCAGTAGACTATTGATAACCAGTCAAGATGGCCTTCGGAGGGAACTTTTGACTTAAACATTCTCTGTTATCTTGAGAATTTTTGCCAGCGTATTGACAAGTAGTCTGAACTCCCTTACATCCAGGGTTTTTGGGTTTTGTGCTCCTGTCCCTTCTTCTGTAGTCAGTGCTCTACGGCCCAGGTTTTGTGGACTAGGGTTGCAGCACCTCCAGGTCCCTGTTGATCTGGGGACTTGACCCCTGAGCCTGCTACACTGACCTAGCCACCTGAATCACTGGCACCCCCACCACTTCCTTGAACCCTGCCTATCCCTACTGTAATGATCTGTCCTGTCCCTTTAAGAGACAAGCCTTTTTATTATAAGAAAGAGATAGGAATATTATGACCTGCTACTGACTTGTCCTATCCCTTTAAGAGACAAGCCCTGCCTACTCTCCCCACCCTTAACCCCCATACCCCCCCACCCCTGTCCACTGAGGCAAGTGGATCTTCCTTCATCTTCCAGCCTAAGTGAGCTCTCTTTTCCCTCTCTCTCCCAAAGAGGTAGGCTCTCCTCTCCTCTCTCCCCCTCTCTCTCATTTCTCTCTGTCTCTCATTTCTTTCTCTCTCTCTGCCTCTCTCTGCTCTTCTCCCTTCTCCCCTCCCCCCTTTCCCTTTCCCCTCCATAACCCACTAAATAAATACCCACTTTCTCTGCATGGCATGCCTAGCCATCTCTGTCTCTCAACCACCACTTCCCACTTGCCTGGGACCCACAGAGGCCTTGGGCAGTGGTACAGGCTGCCCTCATGGCCCACCATGGTCTCTCACACGCTGCTGCTCTAAACCACCTGCGATCTGGCTGCCCCTCATGGCCCACTGCCTGCTGCTGCCCCTCAGAGAACTGTGCCGTTTTATCTTTACACCTACCCTCCTATATTACCGCATGCTCCACTTGGTGGCCAACCTTCTTCCCTTTACCCCACCCCCATTGTGTGACTTTTGGGGGTGGCACCACCCAGCTTCCAAATAAATCACTGAGCTTCTCTTGGCTCCCTCCTTCCCATTACCCTTACCCTCCATACCACTTCATGCTCTCCTACAGGCCTGTGCTCTTTTGGGTTCCTTTGTGGAACGCCCTTCCTCCTCAACCACCACCTCCTGGTCCAGACCCCTCCCCTGTCGAGGTACCTACCCTACCTCTTCCTCCTACAGCCCCTTCTCCTTTCACATGCTGACAGTTATCTCCCTGCCCCCACACCAACGGACCCAACTGCTCCTGAGTCCACCCCAGTCTACCTAAGGGACCAGGTACTCCTCAAGGAGGTATCTCATAAGTCTTTAGAGCCCCTGTGGACAGAATCCTGCACTGTGATCCTCACCAGCACTCACCTGTGATCCTCACCAGCACTCCTGGGACATCAATGCTGGTACCACCTCTCCAGGCTCAAGCGGAATGAATCGCCTGTCCGGCAACTGGGACCTGTTACCTCTGGTTTTCCAGAATGTCCCATTGAGGGACCATGATGGCCAAGCCTATCTGCTCTTGTGTCTTGCTCATTCACCTTTGTCTCTTTTGTCTTCTGGGATATATTTTTTTCCCTCAAAATATTCATGCCTTTTAACCCGAAGCCATAACCTTTGCTATGACACCAAGGTGTAAATCTTTTCCAGCTGTTTTGCAGACACCTTTCCTGGGGAAACAGCGTGTTACTGTATCAACGGATCTGGCCTGATAGAAACTAATAGCGAGTCATTCCACAAAGTGTCTGAAGAACTTTGCCAGTCCAGGTGGGGCACATCTCCATTCCATTCTTTCTGGCAATCTTCACTCTTCCCATAGCTAGCCCCCTTCATAAGGCCAGAAAAAAATCTTCTCCACTTCCACCAGGAACACATTCATGAGGTCTCCAGGGTGGGAGTGACCTTCACCCACACCTTCTGCTGAACACAAACTCACTGACTCTTGACTCCTCCTTCCCATGTTGTCCCATGTCAACAGAAAGCAGCCAGATTTTAACTGGTGCCTATATACCCAAAAGGTCGGGGTATTCCGATAGAACCTCCAGCTCACCCCCTGCCTGATTCAGAAAGCCCCATTCCTCTCTCTCTCTCTCTCTCTCCAAACCCCGCCCTCTCGGAGAATCTCCAACAAAGACCCCAAAAAGCCAGTTCTACATTCCTGGTGACCATTGCCACTTCCTCTCCTGTTGTCACCAGAAGCCCAAGTCCCCGCATAAGCGGTCCAGCTTTTGGCCATACTTAGGCACAAACCCAGCTTGTGGAGACCACACCATCACCCATCATCTACAGTTTATGTAATCTTCCTGCACATGAAGTTTCTCTGGCCTTGATCTCTGGGACTGGAGAACTCACTGCCGACACAAATTCCCAATCAAGCCAAATCAAAACAAGCCAAATTAAGAAATATCCAGGTTTAATGGGATTCCTGCGCTCTTGGGTGGCCCTGAGAGGGAACCGGGAGGCCGCGAAAGTGACCACCAGGAGGAAGGAAAAGAGACCACGTGATCCTCTTTTGGGCGTTCACTTAAATACCCTGTGGGAGTGGTCCTGACCCCTGGCATGCTGGGATTTGGAGTCCAGACCAATACAACTCTCAGGTTGGGGGCTGGGGCTATGCTCCCAACTTAACAATGCAGTTCAGTTTGATCTGGCTTACTGCATTGGTGGAGAAACGTATTATCCAGGTACAGAAAACCAATTGCCCATGAACTTCTGTGGCACTCCCTCAGAGGTATCTCCCTAATATACCTAGAATTGACCACTGCAGCCAAGATGCCCTTTATACTGTCTTTCAGAAACTTGTGCAAAAGTATAAAAGTGTCATGCTTTGATTTTTCAGACCTCACTGTTCTAAAGTTCACTGTGTATGTGTGAATGACTAAAATTATGCTTTTTCCCCTTGCTTTTGTTTTGTTATGTTTTTGAGACACAATCTCACTTTGTAGCCCTGTCTGTCCTGAAACTCTCCATGTGGACCAAGCTGGCTTGGAAGCATGCACAGTGATTGGCTTCCCTCTGCCTCCAGAGTGCTGGGGTAAAGAGTGGAGGCCACCACACCTAGCTGCTTTTCTCTAAGCGACTGTTGTACTGAGTCTCTAGATCCTGCCAAAAGGCCCACTTGAGGGTAGGGGGCTTGGTCTCTCTCCTACAGCCTGCACGCCCTTTCTCTGCTCAGAATATGGGGCAAGGGATGGAAGTGTTGACATTTCATTCCCTGGGGATTCAGTTTGACCCTGTGAGCCACAGGAGAGTGGGCAAGTACTCAAAACCAAAGTCTCAGCACCCAACAACAGCAGGTGCCAGCTCTTGGGACTCAGGACCTACTTCCAAAGTGGTATGTGTGGTGTTCTGTGTTGTGTGGGTCAGTCCAAGAGTCACACCAGAATGTTTAACGACTTTTTCAGTAGCAAAGGAGCCAGTTTTTGATGAACTGAAGGCTCGTGGCTTTGCAAAAGCCTCCTTTATTGTTACACAAATTACATCTCCAGCAAGTCAATTTTTGCATACCAAAAGATCTTATCTGGAGTTGTTTGAAGGAACCTTTATAAATTACATCTCCAGCAAGTCAATTTTTGCATACCAAAAGATCTTATCTGGAGTTGTTTGAAGGAACCTTTTATCTAAGCAGTTCTCAGCCAGGAGAGCTCCCAATTTTCCAGGAACTTTCAAGACTATGCAAAGGCTTGGTAATTCCTTCAAAAGAAGTCTGGGAGCGATCACTCTGAATTCGAGCCAGATACAATGGCTCTGTGAAAGCTCTTGCTACAGGTGTGCCTCATGGAGATGACTGAGAACTTCTTGCAGACAGCAGAGGAGAGGCGTGTTGCATGCTGTGTGTGCAATGCTCTAGGTAGGCAGCAGAAGCTGGAGGACTATTTGATGGGGCAAAGGTTAGAAGGGTAGCAGACCATCAAACTGAAGAGCAGGTCAGAAGTGCAGGGCAGTCACAATGGGACTGAAGTACCAGGAAAAGGAGTGACTCAGATCGTAAATACAGCATATTCTTATGTCCTCCTGAGCATCCTTTGCAGAGAAAGTGTCTCTGCAATAGAAATACTCAAGACCACAGCCCGAGTCTGTGGCTGTCAACGGCACAGGACTCCTTCAGAGCATCATTGTCAAGGAGTCTTATTTTTGTTGTTTTGAAATTATGTGCAGTGTATGTATGTGTGTATGTGTGTGTGTGTGTCTGTGTACCGAGACATAACACAATGAGCATGTGAAAGGGGACAACCCAAGAGAGCTGCTTCATTTCTTCCATGATGCAGATCTGTAGTTGGTTTGTTTGTTTCAGGACAGGTTCCAAAGCTACACAGAGAAATCCTGTTTTGAAAAACTAAAAAGAAAAAAGACTTAAGCATGCTTGTTTAGAAGTTTCCTCCAAAATCTCTGTCCTATATCAGGCGATCCACCTGACTAGGTGGCAGTGAAATGAGAGCAAGGCACGATGAAGGGACAGACTGTTCCCAATGGGGACAACTGCTACGCATCTCACACTCCTTAGTGGCCTAACTCTAAAACCTTTACTAAGGTATAAATCTTATCTCAAGATTTTCAAGACAATTGTGTAAGCTTTCTGTACCTCAAGATTTATAAGCATGATTAAAAATCTGTAAATCACAGGCATTGCTGGTGTTTGTCTTCAGCTCTAGCACTCGGGAGACAGAGGCAGGCACACTCAGCTCCGGGCCAGCCGGATCTACAGAGTGAGTTCCTGGCTGTCCCGAACTACACAAAGAAACACCGTCTCAAAAGAACAAAATAAAAGTAATCTGTAACAAAAGGGCTAACTTAAAATTCATAACACCAGAGTTGGTCACCTATGTGATCTTAAAGGAAACATGTGGCTGCTGCCATCTTAGCTACTGTCCCCCCATCAGGATGCAGGCAGCCACATGGCTGACAGCCATGTTTGCTAGTGTTAGGAAGGATGGATTTTGCCATGTGACTTCATTCACATCTTGGTTAGAAGTGACCACATGGTGTAGTCCAACAAAGGAACAAACAGCTCCTGGCTATAAAAACCAAGTCAGATGGTTTTCTCCACTATTCTCAATCCAGGCAGTGAGCCTCCCCTGTTGAGGAATATTTGTTTACACTGTGTGAAGATGTGCCACTGTGATTGGTTTACTAAAGAGTTGAATGACCAATAGTTAGGCAGGAGGGAATAGGTGGGATTTCCAGGGAGAGAGAGAACTCTGGGAAGAGGAGAGGTGGGGATTATGCCAGCGAGATGCCAGGGAGACACTGAAGAGGTCTGACATACGGTACAGAGTAGAGGTAGCTGAGCTGCATGATGAGAGGTGGCATTAGCTACAGCAGCCTCCCCTGGGCCTGGGTTCCTGCTCAGCTTCACTTCACTCAGTTCTAGTTTTACTCTTGGTTTCTGCACTCTGTTAAAGCAGGAAGAGGAGTCCCAGCCAATCAGGTTGAGGTTAACTAATTCCCTGCCAATTAGGTTCAGGATAGCCTAACCCTTTCCTCCCCCCTCCTAATTGCCTAAAAGGAGCCTGTGCGCTGTTTGAGTGTTGGAGGAGGCCACTTGTTCTTTCCGGCAGCCCGGCTAGCTTAGACCCAAAAGAATCAAACAGAAACCATATTATTTAAATCACTACTTGGGCCATTAGCTCTATCTTTTTATTGGCTAACTCTTACATATTAATTTAACCCATTTCTATTAATCTGTATATCACCACATGGCTGTGGCTTACTGGGTAAAGTTCCCAGCTTCTGTCTCTGGTGGCAGCTCTATGGCTTCTCTCTGACTCCGCCTTCCTTCTCCCATGCTATAGGCCAAGCCAGTTTCTTTATTCATTAACCAATAAAAGCAACACATAGACAGAAGGACCTCCCACACCAGTTTGAGATTGTAGCCATTTTGTTGTCTGGCTGGAGAACCCAGCATGCTGGAATAAACAATGCTCTTGCTGATTGCATATGGGAGTTGCAGTCTGTTTCGTGGGGTGTTCTGTGGACCTTAACATTTGGTGTGTTGGCCAGGAATCCCAGAGACCATCACTGCACTGAGCGTTTGGTCAGTAAGCAAGCACTCTGTGTCTTTGTTTGTTTCTGTCTTTGATTTTTGTACTGTTAAAAGCTCGAGCTGATCCTGTAGGCCCGGATGTCAGGTGGATGCACTAATGACATCTGTACTAGGGTTGGGAGAATCTTGTACCCACAACAGGGTGACAGGGTCCCATTAAAAATAATGAAAATTCAGGTGGGATAAGCAGGTCACACCAGTCAAGCGGGGCTCACACAGAGTGAGAGAGGCCTCCTGCTAGACGCGGCTCGCTTACCATGAGAGAGGCCATCGTCTGAATAAGGTTCTTTTATGTGTTTTATACTAGTCCCTTGTCTTGTGTGTACATTGTCTGGTGTGTACATTGTCTGGTGTGTACATTGTCTGGTGTGTACATTGTCTGGTGTGTACATTGTCTGGTGTGTACATTGTCTGGTGTGTACGTTCTCTGGTGTGTTGTCTTTCAGTGTTTCTGTCTAGTAACCATTTTTGTTCTTCTAGAAGAAATTGGGCAGAAAACTTGGACTTCCTTAAGCCTTATGCTGAACCACTGTAAGGACTTCTCTACTTACTTGTCTGGAAGGGAAAATTAACCATCTTTTGCAGGAACAAGTAGCTGACTCCAAATGTGGGATGGCCTGAGGAAGGAATGTTTGATCTCCCCACTATCCATTGGGTAAAGGTGGTAGGCTATGGGCCATGGGGCACCTGGATCAGGCTCCTTATATCACTACCTGCCAAATATTGGTGGAGAAGCCCCCAAAATGGGTAAAACCTTTTCTGCCACCACCCTAGGTGATAGTTGCAATAGCAGCAGAAAAGAAACTGAAATCAGAGGGGGAATCCCAGCCCTTGGCCCCTCTTTACCCTGTCCTACTTGCCCCAGGAGGAGACCTGTAGGAGGAAGATTTCTCAACCCCTCCCCCATCAGTTGAAGAGCATTAGAGGGAGGCTGGGGGAGCCATGGGAGGGGTCAGATGTCCTCCATATATGTAGGCCTTTTCACAAAAGGAGGAGCCACTGGCAGAGGCTGATTCAACAGCACTTCCACTGAGAGCAGTACCCCCGCCAATGTGGGTGACTGGCAGCTGCTGGTTCACTGGCCCTTTACCACTAATGACTTCTATATTTGGAAATTGCAGAACCCCAAGTTCTCTGAGAAGCCTGCCAAATTAATTGACTTGTTAGATCCTGTTCTCTTGACCCATCCGGCAACCTGGGATGACTATCATCAGTTACTCCAAGTCCTCTCCACCATGGAGGAAAGGGAACAAATTCTGGTCAAAGCCTGGAAAATGATTCCTGGTGCCAGTGGGAGACTCACCACAAACCTGGAAATCATCATAGCTGAGTTTTCCTTGATCTAACCAAATGGGACTTCAACACTGAGGAAGGTAGGGAGAGGTTGAAGGGTGTACTGCCACACTCTAATGGGGGAGTCTCTGGGCCACCATAGGGTGACTCACAAATTTGTTCAAAATAAGTCTGGTACATCAGGGGCTTGAAGAGTCACCAGGGGCCTTTCTGCCTTCCTGGAGATACTCATGGAGGCCTATTGGACCTATATACCCTTAGACCTGGCGGCACCAGAGAACCGGACTGCGATTAGCCTAGCTTTTGTCAACCAGTTGGCTCCAGACATCTGCTGTAAGTTGCAGAGACTGGATGGATAGAAGAATGGATGTCATGAATGAAAAAGAGGCTCAGTAGAAAAGTTAGAGATGATATGAAGGACAGGAAATTGGAGGAAGCTTTGAAAGCCATGGGAAAGGGAAAACCTAAGGAGAAATCTGGGAGTGGTTAGTATGGGTTAGGGGCTGAGAGAGAACATAGTAGCCTGGAGAAGGGGCGGGGAATCTGGAAGGACAAATGAATATGAATTGGGAGAAGGGCTCAATTGGAGGGCAAATCCGTTGTGGAACCTAGGTCTGGGCAGGAGGCTGTGGGAGCCAGCAGGTCTGTTGTCAGCTGATAGCCCTGTGGGGGACCTGGGGATTCGTGGTATAGTGGGAGGACATAAGCCTAGGTAGGGTAACTAGAGGCCGAGAAGGACAGAATTCTGGGAAAGGCAGAAGGCTCAAGGGAGATTTTAGGGGGCTAGTGAATGGCGGAAGTCTGTAGAGGACCACGGGATCTAGAATGGAAAGAGAGAGGGCTTGGGGGAGAGGGCAGAAGGATTAACATGAGCTTAGAGAGCCATAGGTGCACAGGAAGTGAGAGAGGACAGTAGGTGAGAAGGTAGGCAGAAGGATTAGGGCGGATGTAGGAGGCCCAGGGGATGACAGAATGACAGGTGTAGGAGCCTCCAAAGGATGGGAGTGGGGAGCCTGTAGTGGACAGACTGACAGGGATGGAGGGAAGGTTCCTGTAGGAGACCAGTGTCTGGCAGGCAGCAGAGGACTCTGGTGGTACAGGAGTCTGTGGAGGATGCTGGAAGTTGACTAAGGAGATCAGGGCCTCAGGGTATGATGTGAGCTGTGAAAGTATACAATAACAACAGGAAGACACTTGAAGATAGACAGACCGGGGCTTGGGGTGGGGGGGGGAGACACACGACCGGTTAAGATTCTGCTGGCAACGTCAGCTGACCCCAGAGCAGAAAGATGGAATCTGAGGAACCTTGCATTTGGGAATTCAGGCTGTAGGGAGAAGAGTGTGAAGCAGAGACCGGGCAATAGGTGCCATTGCCAGAGAAACCCATGTGTGTATTGCAGGAGAAGCTGGGACACTGGGAGAATGAATGCCCTGAACGACTGGGCTCAGAGACCAAGGTACTAGAGCTGGGAGAGTTGAGAAACTGAAGGGGACAGGGCTCAGCACCCATCCCCGAGCCTTGGATAACCCTAAAAGTGGAGGGAGGCCTGCTGATTTCCTGGTGGACACAAAAGCACAGCACTCCATATTAAAATAACCCCTGGGCCAGATGTTCCAGAAGCTATCGTGGGTACAAGGGGCCACAGGAATGAGCCGATATTCAACGACTACCTGAAGATCAGTGGTCATCGCAAAGGGACGGGTAACCCACTCCTTCATGGTCTTTCCTGAATGCCCATATCCCTTGTTGGGAAAGGATCTGCTGACCAAAATGGGGGCTCATATCCATTTTGACCAGGCTGGGATCTTGGTGCATGACCAGAAAGGGGAAGCCCTGCAGGTCCTCACAATGGCCTCATAGGTGAATACAAGCTATTTACAGATTCCTCTGTGCAGGAAAGAGATTGGGAGGCAGGGCAGCTGCTACAATAATGGCTCCAGGAAATTCCCCATGCCTGGGTGGAGATTGGAGGGTCAGGACTGGCCAAACACCAGCCCCCTGTGGTAGTACAACTGAAGGCTAATGCTATGCCTGCCCCCATCAGACAATATTAAATGCCCAGAGATGCCAAGCAAGGGATTGCCCCCCTCATCAAATGCCTGAGGGACCTAGGCATCCTTGTCCCCTGCCAGTATGCCTGAAATATACCCCTGCTCCTGGTCAAAAAGCTCAACTCCACTGATTATAGGCTTATGCAGGACCTCAGAGAAATAAGCAGGAAGGAGATATTTATCCCACTGTCCCCAATCCATATTCCTTTCTTAGCACTGTGCCACCTGAATGAGTCATCTATACAGTGCTAGACCTCAAGGATGCTTGCTTCAGCTTGCTCTTATCCCCAGACAGTCTGCATTTATTTGCCTTTAAATGGTCGGACCCAGATGACAGGTTCAATGGGCAAATGACCTGGACAAGGCTTCCTCAGGGATTGAAGAATTCCCCCACCATTTCCGATGACACCCTCCATGAGGACTTGGGTGAATAGAGGCAGGCTTACCCAATTGTCACTCTGTTACAGTATGTAGATGATTTGTTGATTGCTGCATACTCTCTGGAGGCCCGTGAGACTGCCACTGAGGGACTCTGGGATACCGTGTCTCTGCAAAGAAAGCTCAGCTCCGCCAGACTGAGGTAACCTACCTGGGGTACATACTCAAAAGGGTAAAAGATGGCTGTCAAAGGCAAGAAAAGAGACCATTCTAAGAAACCCCTGGCCCACAAACTGCTGGGAAGTGAGAGAGCTCTTGGCATCAACTGAATTCTGTAGACTTTGGATACCTGGGTTATGCAGCACTGGCTAGATCATTATATGAAGCGACCTGTGGGGCAGGACATGCCCCCCCCCACTAGAATGGACTGAGCAAATGGAAGAATTGAAACAAAAATTCTTGGCAAAATCAAAGACAGTCCTACTAGAGGCTCTGGCATTAGCCCTGCTGGGCATCACAAAGCCGTTTTACCTGTATGTGGACAAAAAGGAAGGGGTAGCCTGGAAATTAGCAAGGGGGCAACCCTTAAAACTATCTACAGAATACCAGCCTATCTCTGGTCTCAGAAGAATGAGACCTCCGACACCTGTCAAGACTCAAGCCCCACCCTACTGCATCATGCCCTACCTCTTTCCCTTCTCCCTGCTCACCCCCCATCACTAGCAGACTCTATGTATGGGAATTTGAGGTTCAGGAAATACATACCCAGCAGTTCAACCAGACCACTCACGTGGTAGGGTCTGGAGACATGACGCCCATTTCGGAAAACAGTGTGTCTTTATGAGGAATGGGATCTTTTTCATCCTAATTAAGGACCCATTGTTTCCCTTCACCCCATAGTGACCAATCCATACACTCTCCTCACTACCATTCTCTTGGAGACCTCTCATTTCTCTGACCTAGACTTCAAGGAAACCTTTCCCTTCAGAGATGTATCACTTACATTGGAGAAATGTTGGAGAGATTTGTATTGATTGCTCTGAGAGCACCAACTGAGTGTGACCTCAGTTCAGACGGTGGAGTCCACATTCAACTGGCTGGAGGGGACAATAGAGTTTCCAGCTGATTGCTTCTTGGTCTTTTGTCTAAGATCAAGTGTAATAGAGTTTTCAGGTGAACTCAGAGGGAGATAGGACACATGGAGGAAGAAGAGGAGAAGCCAAAATGTTGGGTGGTCTTTTTTTTTTTTAAAGATTTATTTCTGCCTCCATGTATGCCCGCATGCCAGAGGAGGGCGCCAGATCTCATTACAGATGGTTGTGAGCTACCATTTGGTTGCTGGGAATTGAACTCAGGACCTCTGGAAGAGCAGCCAGTGCTCTTAACCACTGAGCCATCTCTCCAGCCCCTTGGGTGGTCTTTTAAATCTAGGACATGAAATAGAGAGCAAGTATTCATGCCTTCATTGCTCTGTGGATCTCTCGGGTTTATTCTCTAAAGTTTACCTCCCAAGTTTTGTTTTGTAATAAAATAAAATAAGTTGCAATAGAGAAACCTTTTCCCTCAGAGCTATAACACATTGATCAGTGGTCCAATTCTTTTCAAAGATCCTTACATCCCTAACATCAATCCTTTTAGATGATATTGATCCCACCTCTCTGTCACATCACCTTGTTTCAGATTTCAACCTCTGCATATTAGCTATTAATGCTCTGCCTGAAAACCTTGGAGAATGCTGAGTGTGTGTCCCTCTTGGGTCAAACTCATGACCACCTTTTGTGGCCTCACCCATTGGCTTATTAGAATCTCACCACACTGCTCATTAACTGCTCTAAGCCAAATATCTCTACCATCCCTTATCTCTCCCACATCTCTCTCTGTTATCACAGACTGCTTTAACAACTCAGGATCATGCTTAGTGGGCACACTGGATTTTGCAGACTACAATACCATTCTCCCTATTGTTTTTATGGTACTGAGAAACCTCTGGGGCAGAGACATCCTGGAGGATATGGGTGCTTTCCTAACTACTGGTGATACAGTTTTCTTTGATGACCTTCAGGTCCATGAAAAGACAGGTTTAGCAAATTGTGCTCCTATGCATGAGTACCAATTCTAAGGGTTGCAGTCCCTCAGAAATCCACTATGATTGAGCATCCTAGCGCCAGTCCAATGACATGGCTCTCAAATCAAGACATCTGGGTGGAACAGTGGCCTATAATTGAACCCAAATTGTCAATCCTAAAGGAATTCATTCTAGAACAGCTAAAGATGGGGCACATAGAACCAACCACAAGTAAACATAATCCCCCCATATTTGTTACTCCCAAGATATTGGGATGCTACTGCCTCCTGCAGGATCTTTATGCAGTTAATGGTCAAATATAAAAAATGGGGTCTGTGCAACCAGGCCTCTTCCACCCTAGTGCTATCTCTCTATCTTATATTTTAGTTTTAGATATTAAGGACTGCTTTTTAAAAAATTTCCTGGCACTACAGGATGGAGACCACATTGCCTTTACAGTTTGGGAACCTAATATGCATAAACTAAATGTATTAAGGGCCTATGGTCAACTAAGTTTCTATATTATTCATTACAGCTAACAAACAATTTTTTTTCCAATTAGATCAGATAAGGGCAGATGCTGTGGGAGCACATTCTGCTCCTTCAGCCAATAGCATTTCAGATACCAGCCCAGTTGGGTGTGGTCTCTTATACTGTAAATGCAGCTGTAAAGCGTGTGCTCACTCTCTTGCTTCTGGCTCTTGCCTTCAGGTGCTAGACTCTGTTCATGTTCATGCAGAGGGCTGTTATCTAGGACAGTGATCTGTAAGTTTCCCTTAAATATAAAACCATTTATTATTTATAATTCTGAACTGGTGTGGAATTATTTTGTGACTTTCACTTTCATCTGGCGCCCAGCCATTTGGTTTTAGAACCCCCAGCTCTGACTGGATGCACATTCTTCGCTAGGCTCAGAGTGCATCCATCTCGGCACAAGTCCTCCCTCACCTCACCTTGGCCATGTGCAGCCTGTCCAAGGAGCCAGCAGTTTATTTGGATATAGAATTCTTGTGTAACAGCTTTTCTTGCTATGGATCGGCCATGGTTCTTTATATTTTCTCATTACAAGACTTATATGATTTTCCTCCTACATCACTATTTTTGATTCTGGAGATTGGTCTTGTCCAATATTCTTTCCTCAAAAATATGGTTTGATAATAGGGCTAAGAATGAGGCACTTTTAGAAATGGTACAGACTGATAGTGATTTATTAGGAGGAAAATTCAGCACTCTGGAGAAGGATACAGCCGATTTGGCACATAAAACCCAGTCAGTGACAGTGGGTGCTGAAACATTATTTGAGAGAATTCATAATGTTGAATGTATTAATCAGACTCTGTCAAAGGGGTATGACAGATTGACTGATAGAATATCTCTCCAGGCAGGTAATATGCATGCTATGAAGATTATGTCCAAGAATGAGATATTATCTCTACTTCATACCTTGGAATCCTCAATGAGGACATTAGAATAGAACACTGGAAAGGAGATCCAGACTTTACAAAAGGCAGTGGTAAATAAATTTGAAAAGATTGAGGAACTTATTGAATTTGATGACCAGGGAAAAAAGATACAAAGACAAAATTTAGCCTCATCAGTACATAAAAATCTCCAGGATAGCTTCCCCAGAGTTCTGCCTTTCCAGTGATAACATCAGAAAGAGTATCTGGCCCCAAGTACCAGAATATTCATGGGAGCCCATACGTATGACTGATATAATTATGTATGATGAAATTAAACAAGCAATTATAGCTTATGGACTACATTCATCCTTTGTTAGGGAAATGGTCAAAACATGGGCTTCCAGTAACAAAGCAACACCACAAGGCTGGCTGGACTCAGTTAATCTCAGCAGTCCTAGAAAGTTGACCACAGTTGCTTTAGAGGTGCTATTTTAAGGAAGAAGCTAAAATTTTAGAGCAACAGAAAAAAACAGAAGGACTTGAGATTTCCCTAGATCAAATTCTAGGTGAGGGACTTTACTCTGATCCTCAAGATCAAGCTCTTTATGATGACCACACCTTGTCCCTATGTAGCACAGCAGCTTTAAAGGCTTGGGACAGGATTCGGTAACTAGGAAAGAGAGTTGAATCATATCTTAGGGTTAAACAGGGTCAGAGAGAACCTTTTAGTGACTTTTTATAAAGACTAACTAGGGCTGTACAAATAGGGGTAACTTACCCAGAAGCTAGACATATAATAATTGAATCTTTGGCTTATGAGAATGCAAACTTAGAATTCCAAAGGAATCTTGGGTCTTTAAAGATCAGATCAGCACCCATGGATGAATGGGTCTTGCATACAATGAATGTTGAGACATTTGACTATGGTACTGAAGCTTGGGTAGGAGAAGCAATTTCCAATGGTAAGAGAAGACATCAAAATACCAAAAGTTTTAATTGTGGTAGAATGGGACATCTGAGAAGGAATTGTAGACAAGGGATTCCTAGGAATAATGTCTCCTCTGGGAATGGCAGGAATAGGAGGACACAGCCTTCAGGTATATGTAGGAGGTGTGGCAAAGTCTGACATTGGACCAATGAATGCTGGTCAACAAAAGATAGACAAGGCCACCTGGGAAATGCCATGGGGGGTCTCTTGCAGGCCACCATGATGAACGTGGTCCAGTCATTTTCTGTTACTGTGGAGAACGTGTCTCACCAGGAAAATTAAAAATCCAATGCCTACTGTAAAAAACAATACTGGTCTGAATGATAGAATAAATGTGGAGGGTGAGTCAAAAACTCCAGTAGGACATAGGAAATGTATATTCTGGCAGATTTCTATAAATGATCAAAGACCAAAACTAAGAGTGTATATAAATGGCATTTTTATTGAAGGCTTACTAAACACGGGTGCGGATGTAAGTATCATTATTCCAGAATCTTGGCATCCAGATTGGCCTCTTAAGAGGTAGATGTTCAGTTCCTAGGAATTGGAACCCTATCTCAGGTAAAATAAAGCATGAGATGGGTTGAATGCCTAGGGCCAGAAGGACAGAGAGGAAGACTGAGGCCATATGTAGCTAATATTGCAGTGAATTTGTGGGGTCGTGACCTATTGCAGCAATGTAATACCCAGATTAACATTCCTGCAGCCCCAAAAACTTATGTTTCTGGGGAAAATATTAGAAGATATTATAGACAACAGTCACCAGCCATTTGGGCTGTACAAGAACACAAAGCAATTGATATACCTTCAGAGGTACTAATGGCACTGCCTTTAAAATGGTTAACTGAGAAACCAATATGGGTTAAACAGTGGTCTCTAGATGAAGAAAAGCTGCAGGCTTTAGAACAGTTGGTGCAAGAGCAACTAGATGCTCACCATATTGAAGACTCTACTAGCCCTTGGAATTCTCCTGTATTTGTTGTTAAAAAGAAATCTGGAGAATGGTGACAGATCTTAGAGCTATCAACAAGGTATTCAACCTATGGGCCCTCTACAATCTGGAATTCCTCTGCCTTCTCTGTTACCAAAGGGATGGTCTCTCATAGTTATTGATCTAAAGGATTGTTTCTTCACTATACCTTTACAAGAAAAGGATAGAGAAAAATTTGCCTTCACAGTGCCTACTTATAATAACTTTCATCCTACTAGGAGATATCAATGAAGCATCCTCCCACAGGGAATGCTCAATAGTCGCACCCTGTGCCAATACTTTGTCAGTCAGCCATTGGAAATAATATGTAAGCAATTTCCTAAGTCTATAATCTACCATGAAATGGATTCCATTTTGTTATTTGATTCAAATATGAATACTATAAAAAGGATGTTTGAAGAAGTAAAGAAAGTTTTGCCTAAATAGAGATTACAAATTGCTCTTGAAAAGATTCAAAGAGGATATTCTGTTAATTACCTAGGCTACAGAATAGGTTTGCAGAAGATTAGTGTTAGACCCTGATTCTGGGGTGCTAACCTTCTGGGCGTGCACCCCAGAGACCACCAAGAACCACACCAATTGTTGCAAAAACAACAATTCAACATTTGCAAATGGGCTCCCGCTCCCCAGTAACTCAGGACTGAGCAGAGAGCCCCGAACAACAATTATAAGCAATATTTATAGGAAAAGATTACAAGCATAGTATAGGGGTGGTGGGAATATAGTGATTGGCTATAAGCAACTGCTATATATCAATAGAAGGTCATTTGGAGTTCAGCCAATCCAAGTTCCTTTGATCTCTGGGAAAGGAGACCCCTGGACACGCTCACAGGATATCAGTGGGTCCACCTGGACTCTATGGCTTGGCCAGTCTTTGTTTAGATAAGCAGTTAATTGGAGTGATTTACGACCTCATCCTGTTCACCAAAAGGAGGCTTCATCTTGCTTGTTAAAAGTTATTTATAACTTCATCCTGTTCTGCCAAGAAGGGGGGCTTGGGTGCAAAAGGTGAAGGCCTAGCTAAGGAATTGAATGTATTGAACATAAGTATTTTTAACCCTTACAATTAGAACACAAAAGGCAAAAATTAGGAGAGACTGGTTGCAGACTCCTAATGATTTTCAAAGATTATTGGGAGACATCTCTAGTCTATGACTAGGTGTTGGGATAACACTTGACCTAATAGTTCATTTGAATAAAATTTTAGATGGCAATAAGAACTTAAATAATTCCAGAGAATTAACAGCTGAAGTGGAAAAGGAGTTGACAATTGTTGAGGAGAAATTATAGGAGGCACATATGGATAGCGTAAATCCAAATCTTAATTGTATTCTAGTCATATTGCCTTCCAGAATTTCTCCTACAGGAATTTTAATGCAGAGGGTC
>PVIU01022549.1:0-29177 GCA_004026605.1 Ondatra zibethicus
GCCCTGAACCTTGGTTACTAACAGGCATTTCTATTTTATCAGTGCTTGCCATGAATTAGACATATTACCTTATCACAATACTGAGCCCAAATTACATACTGCAGTATCAGGAAACAATATTCCAGTTCAGACCTCCCGCTCTGCTGCCTTTATCTCTGACTGCTGAGATGGAGAAATGGATTCCTCCCCAGATTTTACCCAAGAACTGGTAGTGGGGATCCTGATCACTTTGAAAATATTTCAGTAGTGCAGACTCAGTGGCAGAAATGAGTGTGGCTGGGCCTCGTCGTCCGGGGTATGGAAAGGCAGCTTTACTAAAGGACTTCCTTCTTAGTTGGATGCTCTTTGAACTCAGTCAAATGCACCATTGCGATGCCACACCTTCCTATTGTAATATTCAGGCCCCGTCCCCCCACAACCGGTCAGTGAGTGTTGGAGCTTCCCTCACAAATACGTCAACACGTGTGGGTGTGGTTCTACGGAGCTGATTCAGCATCAGAGCTGAACTGGGTCTGAATCCCACCTCTACCAGTAAAGGGCCCTGAAAATGGGACAAGTTAACCAGCCTGTCTTTAGCTCAGTTTTATTTATTTTTTTTAATCTACAAAATGGAAATAGCAATACCATTTTCAGGCTGACGTAAAGAGCAAATTAATACTCGAAACTCGTTAAGAGCAGTAAATACGCTTTGTCACCGATAGAGATGCGTGTAAAACCGCCTGGCACGGCTGCCAAGCTCCCCCTCTGAGGCCATTGCTCACTGTTAGGCCTTCTGAGAGAAATGAGAGTCATTTTTCACAGTGTTGAAGGCGGCGCCACCTGAACTCTGGAAAGGGCGGTTCATCAGGCTGCGCAGACCTGGGGCAAATCAGCTGCTAGGGATCTCAAGCCATTCTTGGTCTAGACCTGGGGATGGGGGATGGGGGATGGGGCAGCTGCTCTAGATGTTTGCAAAGGTAAGGGAGATGTAAACACCTTCCTCCCATCTCAGTGTCGGGCTGGCCTGTGCCTGCGTCCCCATCTTGCTCGCTCCTTCTCCATTGCCCAGCATGTCTCCCTTTGCCCTGCAAGTATTCCTCAGCACCAACCCTTCTATGCGTTACCCTTGTTAGAGCTTATGCAGACAGCTGCTTTATGAATAGCAAGGGGATTCACTTCCTGGGCTGGCAGGGCAAATTATCACTATGACAGTGGCTTAAAGCAAGAGAAACACGCTCTCAAGGTTCTAAAGGCCAGAAGTCAGAGATGGCATTTCCGGAAGTACCACACTTCCTCCTAAGGGGCCAAAGGTCAGCGCTTCCTTGCCTCTTTCTGTTTCTAGAGATTCCGGGAGATCCTGGTCTCCCAGCATCTCTACCATGAACGGTCTTTACCACATCTGTCCTTTCTACACCTGTTTTTTTCTTGTACATCTTTTGTAAGGGCATTTCCTACTGGATTTAGATCACACCTAGGCAATCTAGGGTGAGCTATTTTCAAGGTGCTTAACTTTGTTAGATCTGCAAGGATCCTTTGAGCAAATAAGGACACATTTATACGTCCTGGGGATTAGAAATTAGAATGTCTTCCTTTCTCAAGCCTCTCTAGATAGTACGACTGACAACTGGATTCTGAAGCTGTGTTTGTGGGTTCCAGATGTCTGTGTTACATGGGTGAAGTGCCCATGGTATTGACTAATGTCTGCCCAGCATGGGAAAGCACACGATGGAGAGATGGACGCATCCATTTTAGAAGTTGCTGCCTGAGCCTCCCTGAATGATGCCTGGGTCACGTTCAGTACTAACTGTAGAGCACAGCACAGGCTGTTTTGAGAATGTTCATGGGAAGTGTTTAAGACACCTGTGGGCAGAAAGTTTAGTGTCTGACCCCTGCTCCGGTCACAAAGCTGCTATGTTGAAGTTTGTCAGCATGACCGCATGTCTGTATTGCCTCCAGCACCGACTGAAGTAGATCTGTACTCAATGACTCAATGACAGCAATTTTTTATTTAATACTCCCATTGAGTCAATTTTTTAAGGATCCGTATGAAAGTTATTACACAGGAATAAGTAAGCCACAGCTATCCTGCGAAGGCCAGGCCTACAGTTTGTGTTTTCACTTTCATTCAGAACCCAAGTGGAAGGCAAAGGAGCCTGAGACAGAGAAGTGGCTCCAGAACGCCTGACCGGGCCTGGCATGAAGGATGCTGTCTGATTCCTGCACCGTTACCCCAGCAAGTGACGGGGGACAGGGTTGGAGCAGAGCAGATCTGCTCTCCCTGGGCAATGGGCCAGGCTTTCATTTCTGCCTCACCACTCACTGTTCAAGCTGGCAGATGACCTCCTTTCCCATATCACGCTAAGGGCCCTTTCATCATGGTTTCTAACAAAACCTGGAGCTCATAGATTTGGCTAGGCTGACTGGCCAGCGAGATTGAGATCATACTCCTTGGTGTGTTGTGGGCACAAGCTACCATGCCCACCTGAGACCTGATCTTAGGTCCTTGTGCTTGCTCAGGAGACACTTGACTGACCCATCCACCTCCCCAGACCCCTTAGCACACACTTTCAACTGCTCACTAGAAAATGCACACTGGAGTGTGTGGGCTGTGAGTCCGGGTGTGCATGTATGTACCAGCCGGTGCTTATCAATTGTACAGCATGAACAAGCTAGGCTCGATTTACTTAGCAGCGTAAGTCACTAGATTCACGTTAATACAGTGTGCTCAGGCTCAATGGTAACAACGTCCCCAACAACTGGTACTTATTTTGTGTCAGGATGGGGAACAGACGAAGTTTAGAGTGAACGCGTGCTGTTGCCATGTCCAGGACCACAGTGCCTTAGACCCATGGTAGTGGCAAAGCCTTTCTTGTACATGAACGGATGTTACAAATGATTGACCTTTAGGTAAAAGCAGTGTATGTATGCAGAAACCGAACCACAGGCTCCTCCTCCTGCGTGACTGTGACCTGAAACTGCTCCCTACAGAGACCTCCGGCCGAAATTAGAGGCTGCTCCTCCTCCTTCAGCTGTATAGAGTAAAGGAGCCTCCTTTCTCAGTGGTACATACTAAATGCATTGAGGTCCCAGGATGCTGATATGTCTCCTTCAGCGTGCAGAGCCGACCTGATTCCAGCTTTCCCGCATGCGTGTCTGTTATTTCTCCATCTCCCCAGTTAGGTCAGTCCCCAAGCCTTGCAGTCTGTGGCCCACGGGCCCAACAGTGATGCGCTTGACTTTTCCTGAATTCTGAAAGCTGTGTTCTCTAGCATCTGACCACTCGGACTGCATCTCCAGTTATACAGGCCTACAACCACATAAATTACAGTGGTATATACAGTAAGGATTTTATTTAATGCTCAGGATGCACATTTCATTAATATTCAAATACAAGTGTTAGTGAAACTGTATATGTGTAACTAATGTGCAACAGAGTTCAGTGTCAGCCTTGTGATTTCAGGATGTCACCTAGATCCATATGTAAATGAGGAAGCAATCATAACCACCTTGTAAGAAAGGTCCTATGATTCATACTGTTTTACAGGCATGGGAATTCAGTGCTATAGTAGCTAAGCAGCTCTGCACAGTTCTTCCATAATGTCTGAGTGACTCAGTTTCTAGGGAGCCTTGACTAACTAGACTGTCAGTTCCACACGGGTAGCAACCCCTGCCCTCGCGTTAGCTCCAGTCTCCCATGCATCTGCCCAGGTCACGGGAGGTGACCAGTAGACACTGTGGAACAACCAAGACGCTAATTCAGAACCCTCACTTGAGACTGCTACATAACGTATGGATGGCATAGTCAATCCTTTCGTTAATCATGTGATTCGTGACAAGAGGATGGCTCTACTGAGCATCTCCATCTCTACTCCTGGAAGCCAGCTGACCTTAACTCACATCCTGTTGACCCTTGGCTCTCTCATGCATAAAGAAAGCTCATCTGTAAGTTCCTGGGCTGGGATTTGGGGGCGGATACTCTGGTTGCTTTGATGTCTGTTCTGGAAAAGGTATTCCTATTAGCTGAAGTGGTCTTGGCTTTTGTAATGTGAGTGACTGTCACTTGTGGGAGCCATGATTAGTTCTCATGATGCCCCTGTCTTTTCATCTCCAAAGATGTTTTTCTTTCTGGTCGCCAGTGTCAGTGTGTTTCCCAGACTCAACAGGAGAGAAACGGAAGGAAAGATGGCAGGAGTGTCCCAAGGCACTCAGTGTGCTCATATTAATGCTGGGCACTATGATCCATCTCATTAGAGTTGACAGGATGTCCCTGAGATGACAAGCATGCTACCCAGCCCCCTGTCACTTCCAGCACACCAGCAGGGAAAGAAACCCTCCTAGAGGAAGCGCTTAGCTCTGTAGGATCCAAGAGGGCTGATTGTTTAGTAAATATTTCATAAAGAACATTAGCTGTGGAGTTTGGATGCTTAAGTAATGCAGATAATGAAATGTAAACAATTAAAAATTAATAGTGTTTGAAATGTTAGGTATAATTAGTATCAGGCGGTGTATCAGTAATGAGGGGGGTCCACTCATGGTAAATATCTTCCATCCACCTTCTGGGCTGTGCTACAAGAGAAACGACCTAAGAGAACTCCCCAGGGATTGTTCTAGAATTCAGCTCTGTAGGCTGGGCTGTCAGAGGCTGCCACAGCGCAGGCATCTTTACATAGGCCCCACACAGAGCACTCACTGGGGCATGTTGGAGGCAGGACACAAGAGACGGTATAAACACACTGCTAGAAAGCACACTTCCAATCAAAGACGATGGATGCGCGGGATAGCGACGAGTCCACGTTTATTTAGTGAATTGTGTAATGCAGAGGGACTCTCGGGAGAGTCAGTCCATTTTTTCTTTTCCTTTGCTCTTGGGCTCTCATCTTCAATCATTTCCCTTTTCTTTCCCAGTAGCCACTTCCCTTCCATCTAAAAATAATATGTTCAAGTGTCCTCCGTTGAACAAAGAGAATTCTCTTCACATGTCTCCCTATAAAAGCTGCCAGCCTTCCTCTCTCTTATTCCTCATCAAACGTCTTGGAAGAGGGCAGCACATTTCTGCCTTCAGCCTCCCTGAGTCTCCATGCGGCAGCCATGCTCTGTTGCAAGCTCTCCCTGACACATGCACATGCGCTCACGTGCATGTGCGCGCACACAAACACACGCACACACACAATTCTTACAAAGCCACCTATGCTGTCCAACTGGTTGTGCCAGTGACCTCCCTGGTCCACTCTGCAGGACTGTACTCCAGCCTTCAGAAATTCTCCCCTCTGATTTCAGCCCTCACACTTTTGTACAATGTTCTTTTGGCCTCTGATGACCAGCTTTTAGGTTCTGGCCTGAGAACACCACCGCTTAGTTCTTCTCTACACGGCCTGCGAATGAAACTCAGCAGAGACAAGATAGCAAACGTCTGTGTGAAATGGGTAGGAGAGAAAGAAGGGGTGGAGAACAATGGGGAAACAGTGATAACACTTTAACTCATTAGCCGAAAATGCGCTTACTTGGTTCACATTTCCGGGTTGCTGCCCACCGTTGCAGGAAGACCAAGGTGGCAGGAGCAACTAGTCACGTTATAGCCACAGTCGAGCAGAGTCCTCTATTACCCCGTGCCCGTGAGTGCTCAGCCTCACACGACTCAGTGTCTCCTGTTCAGGGAATGGTGTTGCCCACAGTGAGTCCCCCAGACCACAGACATGCCTATTCACATCCAGCCCCAGCTAATCTAGACAGTCCTTCACTGAGACCCCCTTCCCAGGTGATGCTAGACTGTACTGAGTTGACAACTGAAACTGCCCATCACGCCTGTTGAGTCATTCCCCATCACGCATGCCTGTTGAGCCGTCTCCCTAACTAGTTGATATGTTGACCGTATTTATCATTTAATTAGGTTGTTACTCTAACGCTATAGTAACAGACCTATTCATTTTGAATTGTTTTATTTTATTTTTTGTAAAACTTTAGTTGTTATACAAACCTATATAGTAAAAAAAAATAAAAACCAAATCAAAATGACAACTAACCCCAGCCTCTGATCCTCTCCCTGCAGGCCTGGTTTTGGCCTTTTTGTTCCACTTCTCTCTCTGAGTGCTTTGATTTTTTTCTCTTGAATTATATGGCTTTGGCTCTGCTTCTTACCAAGACCTGAATCTTCTAGCTCAGTTCAGGGTCTTACAAAGCTGGAGACATTACATCTATAAAATTCTCCAAGGAACATATCCTAAATGAATCTATTCTATTGCCCCTTTCTCCCATACCCGCACATAAGCACATACATGTGACGCCTGTCCACACCCTGCATCTTTGTCACTTAGTTTTTTTATCTTTCTACCTTGATTGGTCTACAAAGGCATGTTACAAAGGATGTTGTCTCTGAGATAACATCCGCATCCAGCATTTTATGGTTGCTCTGAGAAGTAGGCTGGGCTCGTGGTTCAGAGGCTCTGGTCTGTCACGGCTGGGACAGCGTGAAGGCATGGCCAGTCCGTGGTGAGAGTGTTTGACAGCTCCTGGTCACGCAGTTTTGATGATACCTTTCAAAGGCCTGCCTCCGGTGAGCCACTCCCTCCAGCCGTTCCTCCTGCCGATACCCAACCTCCTAAGAGAGCCTGCCCCCTGAGGACAGGTGTCCCAACACCTAGGCCTGTGTGGCCCGTTCCCCATCCAAACGCTGACTTAGTCCTTTTGTGTCTAACTCTGCAGTCAGTGCCCTCCCTGAAGAGCTCATCTTCTGCTAAAGAAATTCACCAACTGTCTCTTTGATTCTTGCTTCAGTGCGGCTTCTACAAGCAGGGTTTCGCACAGGTGGACAGAAGGCTGCCCTGAACAGGTTTAGGGCAGAATCAGCCTTAGTTCCCTAGGGTTCTTACTGAGAGAGATCTCATGGGTCAGGTGATCAGGACAAACACTTGCGACTACTCCCAACCAGATCACTCCATCTAACAGTTGTTAATCTTAGACGAGGCTAATTATCCAAGCATGTGGCGTTCTTCCTGAAGAGGTTGGTGCGTGTTTGTTGAATAAAGGGTGGAGCGCGTACGGTCTCTTGTGAAACTGGGAGACTCCCTGATAACCTCCATTATAGCTCTCATCTTAAGAACCTTCTACTAATAAAAGGACGTGGAGAGCTGGGTGGTGTTGGGTTAGATGGGTTTTCTCCTTTAAAGAGCAAATGGTAGGTTGAATCTGGGGTAACCTCTGACCTTGGAGCAGCTCAGAAAACTGAGTGAGGAGTATGGGAGGGGTCCTTGAAAGGCCATGTCATAATTTCTTCTAATGCTTCGCTTTTACAGCGAAGCTTTCTGGCTTTGAGGTGTTGAAGGGTTAGTGCATGGTGCATTAATTTGATTTCACCAGAAGATAACTTTTTGACTACTTAAGAAGAAACATTCCTCAGAGTGTTTGAGAAGCCAGACAGGAGATAATTTCTGGCTCTTTCCTTTACCAACAAGTGACAGCATAGGTCAGAATTTCAGTTTCATGTAAGAGTGATTGCTGTCAAGCATACTTGAGATGCTATCCACAGGCATTGCAGGAAATCCAGCCGACCATGCACACATCGATAGAAGCAGGGGCTGGAGAGGGTTTGGGCTTCACAGGCATCCAATGGTCTCATCTCTGTAACTTGAATTAAAGGGCATCCACGTGCTTTGGTTTACTGGCTTGCCCTAGGCCCTTTATAGAAACCCTGAGTGTCTGTCTACAGAAGGTAGAACAGGGGTCTGTAGTTCTTGTGATAACTTTGCAACCCAACTCGTTGACATCTGGGCGATTCGCCCTCTACAAGGAGAAAAAAAGGAATTAGCCAAATAATTTAAATTTAACAGCAAAGTAATGAAATATCAATTTCATTCCAAAGTTAATGGCGTTACTTCAGGTTATTTAGCACTTCATAGCAGAATAACTCGCCAACCTACACTTTGCATATACATATTTATTCAGTTCAAAAGAGTGTGTTCTGCACATTGGCTGCCCATGATTTATGCCTATATAATAACTCCTGAATAGAACTCACTGCTTTATGGGTCTTTGGTGGGATTTTTAAAAAATAAATTCTGCACAGGGGATGGCATTAAAAGGAAAAGGAGACTACAGCATGATTTCCTCCTATGTGGACACTGTGCCAGTTTCCTTTTATTAATCCAAGCAATAAAAGTCACTTTGACATGCTGTCATTATTTATTATTTATTTTTCACATCTTTCTTTTTTTTAAAGAAAAGGTTTAGAGTGGCCTGTTTTTACATACTGTTGGAGTCTTCAGAATCTGTTCCTGGAAACAGCTGTGTGACTGAATACACAGAACTAAGTCCACTGTAGAAGCCAGCTCCTCGCGGAACAAACAGTGTTTATTGCATGCCTGCTGGCCCGCTATGCCGGAATAACTCCTATTAAATTAGCAATTAAGCAAAGTAAAGCTTGACTTAGAGAAACAACCCAAAGCACAATGAGATGGATGTGACGCCGATCGAATTCTCGAGTGCTGTGTGTAGCTTTTAAATGTTACCTACAAATTTATAATGTACCTGATTAGCTTGAAATGTCAAAATCATAACTGAAGACCCCACAGAGGCTTTCTAAAGGGCACAGCACCTCTCCTTCCTTTTTTTTTTTTTTGCTTCACTTTCTTCTTTTCCCTCTTCAGGATTCTTCAGAGGAGCTAGCTAGCAAAGGCTTCCCACTCAGCCTGCTAATAACAACCAGAAATATTCACAGAATTCCCTGGGTCTCCTGCACTTCTCGCATGGTCAGGTGTTAGCATGCAGTCCTTCTTCTCAACCTAATCACTTGCATATAAAGTCGGAACTTCACAGCTGTCTCAAAATCGTACACCGTTTTTTTTTTCTTTCTTTCTTTTTTTTTTTTTTTGGAAGGCATTGCTGTCAATAATGGAAAGCAGGGGCGGGGAGGGGGTGTCTCATCTCAGACAATGTGTGGAATTGCACCTGACTGACAAAGCAACTGAAGAAGCTGACTGATACTATTCTTACAGTAGTTACCATCTGTCTTACATCAAATGCAGCTCCAGTTCGATTATCATTCGGGCTTTCTAGAAGGAGATGGGAGAGAGTTGTCATGGAGAACTGGTCCTGGGTGCAAATGCTGACTCTCCCCCAAAATGCAGCCTTCCTAGTCTACTCAAGAAGACAATTAAAACTCCATTTGCATCAAAAAACCAGAGAGCCCTGGGTTAATTACAGGTAAGGTTGCATTTGCATTCCCAGGGTTACCCACTCCCGGTTCTATTTTTGAGGGGAAAAAATGCTGCTGCAGTTTAACTAAATCCACATTCTTTTTCTTTTGTTTTTCCTCTTAAAATTCTGTGGCCAAAGGGAATCTGCCACTCAAAGACCTTTCAAAGGTAACCTGGGAAACGTGCATTTTCCAGAGTCTGGATGCACCAGAAACCTAAACAAAAGAAGACACGGGAGGTTGATGCCTCTGGGAGACTCAGAAAGAGTGAAGGCTGCGTGATCGGCCAACTGAGCTGTGCAGGTACAGAGCCCAGGATGCTCTAAACTAAGAGGACTTGTCACCAAGACAAGTTTGTCCAAGAGGTAACTTTCCCACTGGGGAGACGGCAAGCTAGGGAAAGTGGCTGCTTCAGAAGGACCAAGACAGGGTTTAGATCCCACGACGTATGCAAAAAGAGGGTGTGGTGACGTGTGCTTGCAATTGTCTGAGGACAGGGACAGCCCTGGGGTTTGTTGATTAACCACCCAGTTCAAGTCCAGTGAGAGACCCTATTTCAAAAACCGAAAAAGAGGAATGGTGTCTGAGAAATAACTGCTAAGGTTGTCCTCTGATCTCTCTCTCTCTCTCTCTCTCTCACACACACACACACACACACGAATACATACACATGCATGTGCACACACATGATGCTTGCTTCCCTTATCTGCAAGGCTCCGTGCCCTGTCTTTCCTATCTATCTTCTACCTCCCTCCCTCGGCTCCCCCCAGTTGCAGAGGGGATAACGGAGCAGCCATGTTAGCCCCAGTGGCTGTCATTGTTGCAGCTCTGTGCCTAGGTTCCCAGTTACTCCTTTGGATTTAGATTCAGCTTTCCAAAGCCGCGAACCACAGATGTGATGCCCCAGACTTTCCTGCCTAGTGAGCCCCAAGCTGTTTAGCTGTCCGTTTGTGCCTGCAAGTCTCCTGAACACTGCAGGTTTAGCTGAGCCAGCCTCCTGGCAGTCTCTGACCATTGCCTCGCCCTGTGCTGATTTCTTCTCCTTTATTACTCCCAGCTCTCTGACAGAATTTTTTGTTTACAGTAACCCGTTTCTGTAGAACTATATCTTGCCCTGACCCCTTCCTGCATTCTCTGCTTTGTATGACCCATGAAATAGGAGCCTTTACTACATGTTTCTTCAGCCATGATGCCTGCCTCACCATGGGCCCAGACTCAGCCATGGTGAAACCAGGAGCCAATGCAAATTACCAATGGAGCCTGTTGGAGGGTAGCCTTAAAAATGGCCTAGGAAGCTACTCTGCAGAATTGTCTAAGTTCAGATTTCTCTGTGTGCCGGAGACAAACTCAAACCCCTTCATCTCTTGTCTTACAGAACTCTCATGTAGTGATGCTCATTACCATCATGTTTCTGAGATTCTCACCTCCTTCAGAAGCTAGGTTCTACTCATCAAGCAAAGTTCCTCCTTGGGGTCAGTGTACCTCCCCTTTGCTTCCCAGCAGCAGTTTTAGCCAATGTGGTGGTATCATTTCCTACATTGAAACTCTTCCCCCTGGAGCGGGAGGGAGAGACTCACGTGAGTCAGGAAGTCCACACAACTTGCAAGGCTCAAAGGGTTCCTGAAACATACTGGGCTTAGGAGGGCTAGAAGGTGGCCAGGTTCACAGATTTCCGGCCTTCCTGCTGCTTTAGAAGCTGTGAGAAATGCTGAGGGACAGGAGACTCTCAGGGGAAACTGACTGTTTTACCTCATTGTCACTGGTGTGGGGGTGGGGGGAACCTTTCAGTGAGCCAGCTCCTCTGAGTCACCCATGCTCCTTTCCTGCCCTCAGATCAGAGAAAGAGAAGCATCTCTCTCCATCTAGGATGGGCCCTCCTACCCATCCTTCTTGCTTGGATGATGGCCACATTTCTGTCTCTAAGGGACTGTTGTTCTTCTTGTGACTCTTCAAGGTCAACAAGCATAGAAGTCTCTCATTCAGGAGATCTCTGTTCTGGACTTGGCTCTCTGTCACATGTCACTCCTGCTTCCTCATTCACGGCTCGCTCCGTGACTCTGAAATCCAGAGTCAAGCCTAGAATGTTGCTAAAGTCACTAATCCCTCCCGATGTTAGATGCTTGAGTTTCCGTTTCTAAGACTGTTTCTTTCAAGGTGCCCACAGAAAGGAACAGGGAGGGGCAGCAATGTGGAAGAGAAAGTCTTGTATGCTTGCCATCCGTTTCAATCCTTTTCCCAAAGAGCCTGCCAGACAGTGGTTCCATGAACCTCCGTCTCTTCTCGGGAAAGATGAGGGTGAGGAAAGGAACTGAGCTAAGGAGCCATAGAAAACTGCCCATGTGGTCTATAGAGACTACTATTGCTGGTCCCGAATACAGATTATATATAAAGCTGCTATCTGAGGACTTCATGGGGCAGGAGACCAAGTGGCCAGTGGATTTGCTGACCTGCATTTTGAACCAGACAAGCAACCTCAAAGCTACACCCTCTGCTAGGCCCTACAATGCTTGTCTTGTCTAGAGAAGAGGGCCAAAGAGTTAAGATGAAGTAAGCAAACTGTTGAAGGCTGAGAACCAGCAGGGAGAAAAGACTTGGAAGGGGCAGCCTGCTTCCGGCCCCCGTCTATCTCTTTCAATTTGCATTACCTAGTAACAAAACAAAGCAAACAAGCTATATTTTTTTTCCAGAATTTTGGGGCATGGTTTTATGTAGCCCAGGCTAGCCTTGGACTCAATACGTAGCAGAAGATGAGCTCCTGATCCCCCTGCCTCTGTCTCCCACATGCTGGAATGGCATGTACATGCCGGTAATTTTAATAATAATCACCCAATAGCTATATTAAAGCTTTAAAGAACATGATAAAATTAATTTTAGTGACATGTTTATTAAACCTCAAATGCTAAAAACATTTTGTGTTTTCTGAAAATACCTCTGCCTTCAAAGAGGCTAAAGTTTTTTCAGGTCTTGCAGTCAAGTTAATAACAAGCCTTGAGATCACTTAAGGCTATGTACTTAACGTGCTGTCCTACTGTGTGTTCGAACTGTGCTTTTTAACCTGCTGTCCTATTGTGTGTCCAGCCTATGCTTTTAACCCACTTTTAAGAGAATGATGCAACCAAACTTACTATTCCTTGAATTTCCCACTCAACCAGCTTCACAGCCTGAACTAAGGCATAGCGTTCATATTGACTATGCACTCCTCCATGTGGTAGAGCCAGAATAACGTGCCTGTGTGTATGCGTGTGAGGTGGTGATCGTTTGCTGAAAGCAACTCACAGGTTGGAAGCAACCTCAAACGAAACAAATACCACAAGTCGAGTGCTGGGTTATTGATTGATAATGTCTGATTGTGATCTGAGTGCCTTTCTGGGTCGGTAAATAACTCCTTCCCTTGTAAAACTCCCTTACAGAGCTCTGCGAAGAATCCCTTGTTCCTCCCCAGGCCATGGTTTCTGTGCTGTTCAATAAATACACTTCAAAGCCTTTTGGGAGGTATAAGCACAACACACAGGCAACACACACACAGCAGACAGCCTATAAATATGTCTATAGATGCCTATAGATGCTTATAGACAGCATAAGACACCTACAGACAGCCTATAGACATTCTTATAGATGCCTATAGACTCCTATAGACAGTCTATAGACAGCCTATAGATACCCACAGACAGCCTATAGACATTATAGACTTCTATAGACATGCCTATAGACAGCCTATAGACATGCAGGTAACCACAGACGAGAAGACACATGGAGAGAAGAGAAATTTAAATTTGGTCTCATTCTTGGCCAAAGTCCCAGGGGACCTTTCTGTTTCGTTCATCAATGTGAAATCGACATGGTTTTATTTTTGCATGTAATCAATCTACCTATTAAGATAGTTTAACTACATCTTCCAAACTGGCATTTGGTTTATGATTACAGCTCACACAAAGTGGTAACAGCTGCTTGTGGCTGGGGGCTGCCATAATGGGCTACTCAGCTCTACACCGCTTTGCTAGTACATTGCCCTGCCAGTAGCAAAGTCCCAGTTTTTAACTTCCTCTTTCAAAAAAAAAATTTAAGAGGATACTTGCATTGTTCTTCTCACTCTGGAGCTTGAAAGCATAGGGTTGGGAACAGCTATTGAGTTATTTCATCCAATTTTAGCAGCCTGATGGCATAGCTATTCCTACCCTTTCAGCCTCTATGTCTCATTTTTGAGAACAATGTTCCTTGCTTTTCTCCCTCTTGAGTACTTGCTATTTTCTGGACACTGTACTCAAAAGGGAAAAAAAGCAAGGACTTTTGCATTTTTACATTAATCGCTTAATATGTTAATACATCCAGATTGGTCACTTATTGAATTCATCAAATGTCAGTTTGTGCTAAGGCCTATGGCAGACACCAGACCCTAGGACAATCATGATAAACCCAGACCGTACCCTTAGCATACGAGGAAGACAGATTGTTCACTACTACAATGTGGGTGTTCAGTAGGGCCTGGGCAGCTGTGGGTGTGGTTGATAGTTCCGGTGGAGGCGAAGATTCTGGAAATGTGGGTAAGGAATCCAAAGATACACGGAGGGTAGGAGCATAGCCAGCTAAAGCACTCTTCTTATCAATTACCCAGCTGATCCTTGCTAGCTGGGGCTGTAGGTGACATAGAGAAGCTGCGGTACAGCCCTGGTATCTCAAAATAACCTAAGACCCAGGCAAAGGGGTGGGATTAACGAGCTGTCTTTAGCCACTACAGAATCAGAGAAAACACAATGGAACTAGGTACACGACGGATTCAACAGGACACATCAGCCATGGTTCAAACGATGCCAAGCGGTTTCTTTCAGTGCCATTTGTGACAGCGTAATTCTGGGGTTGCATACGATGATGAGAATGGCCACGATGCATTACATCACGCTGACGTCTGACGTCGGTGAAGGATGGGGAGGCAGGTGTGACTATCACAACAATTCCCATTAGGATAAAGCAGGTGACCTTTACGGTCTGCTCCCTGATCTGAGGGGAGAAGGGAGAGAGCAGTTCACCTGCTGGTAAAACCTGAAACTGTTATCTCTGCTTGCCTGGTAGCAGACGCTCCACAGGACAAACCCGAGCCAACAGCAAAACGATGAACAGGAAGCCTGTCTCAGGGCTCACTCCACCGATGCTTGCTCAGGCGTCTCCGCCAAGCTCTACACATGGAAAAGGACACCACTTTCCACACTGAACCCCAAACTGGTCCTGACAGCCTGCAGCTTATCTTCTAAAGCGTAGCGGGACACCGGCATGCACAGTTATAGCAGAATCACAAATAAGCGACTTTAATAGATTTATAAAGAACCTCTATGGATAACTCATCCATCAAATATAAATGCCTGAAGAACACAATAATGGCATTTATTAGACAGGCATAAGGAGAATGGCAACGTTTTATTGTTGCCAAGAGTAACAAGATGCGATAGAGACAATTAGAGACCCCACAGTTAGGGGTGAAAAGGGAAGACCTCACATCTCTTGCAAACAAAAGACGCAAGGGTAAAGAATGGAGGCCCCCTTACAACCATAAGTCTGTGGGACCACAAATGAACTGCACTATAGTTCTCTCACAAGGAAAAATTCTTTCCTCCCAGGACTATTTTTGTTAATATGCATGTCATGTCTTTAAGCTGTCGGAGTTGGCCCTTGGTCACTCTTGATCCCTTTCCCAACACTGACAGAGGAAACATGGTTGCGCTCGGCTTTTGGTTTCCTTGTACACATTTCTGAGGGTCACAGCTGCTCTATTTTCTCCCTCAGTTCATCCCCTCTGTGTTCCCTAAAAGAGCAGTATTTATCGTGCTGAGAGGCTGAAAATATGTAAGTGCATCCAACAACAGAGAAGCAATGGGATGTTTCTAAAATGCATTTTACGTGTCCATTAAAATATTACCTTAGAACTTTTAAGAATGTGGGAAGAGAGAGGCAGTGTTAAAAGCACAGAGCCTAAAATGAAATTATTAGGTTTTATCTGAAGACATTGAAATCTATGCACGGGGTTGGAGATGTGGCCCAGTTGGAAGCGAACTTGACCCCCCCCCCCACAGGGTCCTGGGTTCCATCCCTGGCACTGCATGATCCAGGCATGATGGCACATGCCCTCTGGCCATGACACAGAGGCAGGGGGATGAGTGGCTCAATGTCACCTTCGGTCATATAGGGAGTTTGAGGTCAGTTGACATTAAAGACTGTTTCTCAAAAATAAAAAAGTGTATGTATAATTTAGAGACATCTGTGGGGTAAGGGCTTCCAAGCTTGGGGACAGGGGCAGAGTATTTATTTGCCTAGCATGCTTGAGGTGATGTGTTCTATTCCTAGGATGTCCGCCCCCCCCATCACTCAGAAACAACATCATAACTAAAAATCCAATCAACAAACTGGACAATGTTTGCAGCATGTGACAAGGAAACCGTAGGAATTTTAATATGAAATAAATGTTCACAGGGCCATTTGAAACTAGACAAAAGCCTCACTGTAGGAAGTTCTCAGGAGAAATGAGTGGTAGATCTGTGGAAACCTGTTTGAGGGTTGGGGAGACGGCTCAGGAAAGAACCTGCTGTACAGGCACAGAGACGTAGCTTGGCTAGCCAGAGCCCACGTTTAAAAACGCCGAGTGTAGTGACACATGCTTATATTCCTGGGGCTGGGGAGGCAGCTGGAAATAGGCCACAGGTCATCCTTGGAGCCCACTGACCAGACAGCCTTGCCTCTTTCACTAGTCAGAGAGAGACCCTGTCTCAAAGCTAAGCGCCATTTAGATTTTCCCTGAGGAATGACGGGGAAATTGTTATGCCTGTCCTCTGTGCACATGTGCCTGAGGCACTGTAGTTTAGCTGACTTGGTCAAGCACAAGGCCCCAAGCCCAGGGATCCTGCATGCAGTGCCTAGAGAGCAGTGTGCAGTCTGTAAGTCCTAGTACCCCCAGGGTCTGTCAGGGTTACAGCCATCTCCTCCAGAGAGGTTTGTTTCTTTTCAACTCTTGAAATACTGTTTTTTAAATACAAAATAAGCAAATTTTTGATACAGCTTTTGTTCCCTTGGTTTTTTGAGACAGGGTTTCTCTGTAGCTTTGGTGCCTGTCCTGGAACTAGCTCTTGTAGACTAGATTGGACTTGAACTCACAGAGATCCACCTGCCTCTGCCTCCTGAGTGCTGGGATTAAAGGCGTGCACCACCACTGCCCGTTTAGCATTTTTTGTTTCTCATAGGCTTAAGAATAGAAGAAAAACCCATCTGTATTATCTGAGCCACAGGAAGCTTTACAACTTCAGTGTACATTTGTGTAGTCAAGTAATAGTGGAGTGCACGTCATGGGATACACATGCCACATTGACTGCCTGCCTGCCTTCCTTCTTTTTTCCTCCCTTCTTTTCTTCCTCCTCTCTCTTTTCTTTCTGCCTTTCCACCTATCTTTTTTAATGTGTGTGTGTGTGTGTGTATGTGTGTGTGTGTGTGTATGTGTGTAAGTGTAAGAATAAGCACACACAAACCACAGTGAATGCGGGGACGTCCTTGGAAAAATTCAGGTCATCAGATTGTCACACTAGCCATACATGTCTTTTTGCTTTCCCAGTTATGAAACATTTCACTTAGAGGATTATTCCTAATAATGTAGGTTTTGAAACTTAGCACAACACAGTGAGAACCTGTTGCTTAAAATCTCACAGCAGTAGACAGATGACCTTGGCATTGGTTTGAGGAATTAGGGATTGACAGCAGCACACGGACCTTGTTCTGACCTATTCCGTGCTATGACCTTCAAGCATGAGTGACTTTTGTGGAAAACATGAGGCTATATTTGATTATGAATTAGTAAATCCAACTAAATTGTCAGACTCTTTAAAGAAGCAATTCTTATTCTTTTCAGCTTCAAACAAAAGTGAATAAAATCTATGTTGACTGCTCATGGAAAGAGTACCAAGCCACATGGCTAAACATAGACAAGAATTATGGATTAATTTAAGTTCTATGAGCTAGTCAATACAAAGCCTGAGCTAATATGCCAAACAGTTTATAATTAATATAAGCCTCTGTGTGGGACTAAACAGTTGCAGGACTGGGCGGGACAGAAACTTCTGTTTACAGATCTACACTAGGCAGAAATGAGTGGATTCAAAGACTAAACATTCCTCATTTTTTGAAGATGTTTGTCTTGTTTCCATTGGCTGAGATCATCCTCAAGCTGAACCGGTGAGCATTTGACCCCTTGGAACTGTAGGCGCTTTCGCCACTGATGCTCCCAGTGATGGAGCATAGGGAGCCTGGGCATTTGTATGGAAGTCCTTGAGGACCCAAAGAAGCATGTGTAAACTGGTCTTTGCTTGAAGATGTCACTGCAGAGAATTCTAGTTCTGAACGTCTTAGAAAAGGGACAGTATATAGGATGTTTTGATGCCCTCCAGAAAGTCCAATAAGTGTTAGACACAGAAAAATGATCCCATGGACCTGTGCATTCACCTACCACACTCAATAAATATTCACAGGCTTCCATACAAAGTCCTGGTGACCTACCCATCAAAATACATGGGATGAACTACCCTCAGGAAAGCCAACCTTCCAGCTAGGGACATTGTCCCCACATACTCAGGGGACACCCTCAGCATGCATTCAGTGCTCTGCTGTGGGCTTCTCATATCTTGACATTGAATAGAAGACCTAGGGAATGAGAGAAGGGAGAGAATAGAGCCCAGTTTGTGCACTGCAGAGATATAAATAGTACCCCATTGACTGGGAAGGAAAGGTTCTCAGTTCAGGCCTGGGTATATGTGCATAAATGCACATATATACCCCTGTGCCCAGCACATACTCAAATTGAGACAACCCAGAAGCCCTCCTTCTCTCTCCTCCTTCAGTTTCACAGTGGGGCTGATTTCCCCCACTTACCTTTAATGTTCATTTTAGCTTCCTCATGTTGGGTTTATTTGACCATGTTCTCAGTAAGAAACTTTGTTAAGTCCCAGCGTGCAGCGCCAGAGCGCATAACTTTGCTTTGGAATGACACATTCATTTTTAAAGCTGATGCACTGCAGGTTCAGTAAGTATGTGCGTTGTGCATTTATTAGATGTGACACTCAATGGTACATCTTGGAATCGTGCTTTTCCCGCTGTTCCATGAGCAACCTGGGCCTCAGTAGCAGTAGATACCAAACTGGGGGTCCCACCATTTGTCTGGAGCTGGCACCCCATGCCTCCTGCCTGGACTACTTCATATCCCTTCCCTGGCCTTCCCGTCTTACTATTTTCTTTGCTTTAACACCATGCAAAATTCAAGACTTAAAAATAAGTTTGCAGCTTAGTTACAGACTCCCGTGCCGTCACAAGGAGGAAAGCAGAGATCCTGTGTCACACTAAAATGCCCCGACTGTAACCTTGCAAACACAGTCCACAGTGTCACAACAGGACCAACAACCTAGACATGAGAGGTGCAAAGCCTTCAGATTCTCCCAGGTTGCACGTTCACAAAAGTCACATCCACTTTCTGCCCGTGGATTCTAAGGCTCCAGCACTGTTCACTGTCGGTGCTGTTTGTCACATGGAATGGCTGTCACGTGTGTTTGCTTGGCAACTCTGTTTCTGGGTTCTCTTCTCTGTCCCGCTATGCCCGCCCCTCCTGTGACATCGTGTTGTTTGGTTACTGTAGCTTTGCTGCACAGGGTAAATGTTCTCGCTTGATTCTTTTGGGATGAGGTTCTAGCTCTTCTAGGACTGCCTTCCCCTGTACATCTTAGGATTTGCTTCTGCATGGCTGCAAAAGCCTTGCTTTGTTTTGATAGGAATGGTATCCAATCAATGGATGGGGGTGGTTCTCATTTGCCGTGTTGGCTTTTCTGTCAGTACAGCATGCCTTTCCATTTAGATATTTTAAGCGATTTTTGGTTGTGTTTTGTGGATTTTTAGCATCAAGTTTCTATTCATGTTAGGTTTATGTCTAAGTATCCATTTTCTTTGGAGTGATCATAAATGTTTGAGTTTCGAATTTTATTGCATGTGACCATTGTGAGTAAACAGAACTGCAGCTGTCTTGTGCAGGTGTCTCCTGTGATCATGCATAATCTACTGTTCCAGCAGCTCCTATTTATTTATTTGTGCATGGTCATGAGTGTGTGGATGTGCATGCATGTGCTGGTGATGTGCATGTATGTAGAGAGCATGGCACATACAACCGTGTCATTCTCCAGACATGGTCCCTTTGCTTTTTGTGTGACAGGGTCTCTCATTGCCCTGGAACACTCTCCATGAACCTGTCTGTGGGTTAATTTGTTGATGAAGTAAGGGTCCTCATAATCTAATAACTTCTCAATGGCTAGCCCAGTAACTGGTGACCACACCTTTAATACCTGAGCCTTTGTGGGCACCTTGTCCCCAAACTGTCACAGCATCTTTTTCTTAGCTTTCAATTTTTTATCTTTCCTTTCTCCTCTTTTTCCTTTACCTTCTTCTCTTCCTTACTTGACCCTCCCTCCCACACCCCTTTTGACTTTTGAGACCAGGTCTTGTCACATAGCTTGGGCTAGCATGGGACTTGCCATTTTGCCCAGGCTAGCCTTGAACTCATAGAAGTTCTCTTGTCTCAGTCTCTGATGTACAGATATGAACTACCACACCAGGTTTCTTTTATTTTTATGGAGCTTTTGGTACTAAGCTTGCTAAGAGTGGCGCCGTGCATTATTATTTCCGGTTGTGAAGCAAGGCGCATTCAGTCTTCTTTTGTGAGAATCCTGGTGGCCTTGGGTGCTGCTGTCTGGATGGCTTTTGTCAACTGGAGAAACCTTCCTATCCTTGGTTTGCGGAGGGCGTCTGTAGGTGGGCATTGCTTCTGTCACCTGTTGTCAATCATGCATCCCGTTAATGTGATCTGCTGACGCCTAAGAGGTGGAGTCACTTTCTGCCTGTGGAGCTTTTACATTCCCAATTCAATTTATTAATGGACACAGGATGATTGAAGATTGAGCTTGGGATCTGGTGACTTTATGGAATTGGCCTGCCCTTCCACGTTGCCAAGGGCATGAGGGTGAAGCTTCGTTAGGGCTGTCGTCTTCCCAGCCCCCACAGAACTTGCACTGTTGATATTTTATCCTGGGTACTGATGATGCCTGTCTTCTCGTTTAGATTTTTACAGGCTTGATGCAGGATTATCAATTTTATGGACTTCCGTTGAACGATAAGCTTTTGGTTTCATTGATTTTCCCCTGTTGTCATCTTGCATTGTTTCTCACCCCTCCCTATATTAAGGCTCCCAAGACAAGGGGAGGGGGACTCTTCTTCTCTCATATTGGTTCCTTCTTGTGATGGTTGCCTTCTATTGTCCACAAGAGCTTCCAGGGTCAAACTGGCCTGTGGTAGGCTTGTCTGCAGGGAATTGTCTTGAATATTGATTATTGTCAGAAGGTCCAGCCTTCTGTGGGTGGGACCATTTCTGGGAGGGCTGTATAAGAAAGCCAGGGAATGATGAGCCAGAGTGTGAGATAAGAAGCCACACGCCTACACACTTCAGGGTTCAGTTCGTGTCTGACTTCCGCTGATGACCAACTTATGACCTGTGAGATGACCTGATCCCTTTCCTACCTCATGTAGGAAAGGTCCTGACATTTTTGGTTCTGGTGTTTATCAACGCAAAGGACACTCTGTCTTTTCTCCGTGCGTTTTGTATTGGTGGAAGGCTCATCTCTCTTCCCAAGGTGAAACGCTCCTCCCCAGTTGCTTCAGTGTTCTCTGGAGACCCTGACTTTCTCTTTCATCTCTAACTACTCTTCATACATTAGCTGCCTCTTCTTCCTACACTAAACAAAGCTCACCCCAGTCCAGGCCTCACACACTACTCGATTATTTCTTGTTTTCTTTACCATCAACTGACCTTTCAGGCCAGAAGCAGCATGCCTGCCTCTACCTCTTCTCACTCATTTGGGTTACCATTGGGTCTCATGACTCCTTCACTTCCGATTCTGTTTTCCAGCTCCTGCCTCTCCTGACACTCACGGTTCCCACTCCCCACCTACAGTAACCTTTCTAGCTTTCTTTCTCCCTTCTGCTTCTGGCTTCTAGCCTGCCTGTTACCTGTGAGTCTCTGATCTTTGGCATCACCTTGTGATTGGTGTTTCCACACTAGAGAGTATTGGATGGCTTGTCCAGTCCCTCAACAAACAGATGCCCCATGGGTCACATCCATGCGTTAGGACTGACAGGCTGACTTTGGGCCAACTGCTGATCTCTGGCTCAGCAGTGACCAGCACAGGACAGTAACGTGGACACCTGGAATGCTGTGCCTAAGAGACTAGAAGCTGGAACCGGGAACACTAAGAGACTAGAAGCTGGAGCCGGGAACACTAAGAGGGAAGCACAACTTCAACTTCCTGGCTGGGTATACTTCTGGTTTTTATTAAAAGCAGCTAAATAGATTGTTGAATGATTGATATTATATCTGAGCTGTCATTTTAAAGGTCTATTAATACATTTAGTTTGAAGTTTCTTCTCAGTTTCGGAGTTACATTCATCTAAAATTCACCAAGGATGATCAGTCAGGTGGCTTTCTATCTTTAAGATACCAGAGAACGATGGGATTGATTCATAGAGGGCCACTGGATTTATAGTAGCTGGGTTTTTAAGTTTCGAAGTTTTGCTATTTTTGTGTGGGAAGGAACATTCACAGTTTTGCTGGCATTCCACAAGCCCCGGGGTGTAGAACCTACTTAAGGATTTGGCCGTGTTACCAGCTGCAGCAGCACACGCCTTTGATCCCAGTACTTTGGAGGCAGAGGTGGGCGGGTCTCTGTGAGGATGAGGTCACTACAGAGTGAGTTCAAGGCCAGCTGGAACACATGGTGACCTTGTCCTTCCAGGAAAGAACTGATGAGAGATTTGCCTTCCTTTCCTGGTCAGGATGGTATCTAGATGTGCATTCCTTTCCCCCTCTTCTTCCCTCTTGTTCTATCTTATTGTTGTGTGTTTTTAAAAACTAATTTACAAGTCAAATAAGCATCACCACAGAGATGAATATAGCACATTGAGACATGGCACAGGCCATTATTGCCCCCCTCCCCCCATAACACATCTCCATCGCTAGGCTTCCACACAGATGCCCACCATATGGAAGGCTGTATTTACGATGTTGTCTCTGATTTTCTTATTGGTCCACTGTGTGACGGGTCATGTGTTTTCCTGTTATTTCTTGTCCAGTGTTCACACGTCCATTCAGGATGTGTGGCTCTTGCTCTTACTCCAGCTTTGACTCCCTAAGTGAAGTTTATCTTACGGAAAGGTGCTAAGAGTGTAACAAAGAAAGATCAGACATTTATTAAGCAGTTAAGAATGCTTGACTTTGTCTTTGGGAATTTGGCTTCGCTCGGCCCACATTTACTCAGTATTATACCCTGTGAGGCACTAGGGATGTGGGGTGAATTGATACACATTCTTAAATCAAAGACTATATACTCTAGACAATCAGATAGCCTGGTTCATGCCCACTGTGGCTACAAACACTAAACTGCGTTTGGATGACCACTTTGTATTGTTGAGGAAGAAGTGGATGCCAAAGAAGAGTTCAGACAAGACTCCTGAGCCATCCCAGGACCAAGAGATGGAAAATTAGGGAAGATGCTGCCAGCCTGTGGGGATTTCAGGAAAAACCTGCAGCGAGAACAGCTGTCAGGGAAGGAAGGCACAAACATTCTCTGCATTTGAACAGCTCTGAGCTTGTTGCCTTTAGTACTAAAGGGCCGAGAGGTGAGCAAGCCAGACTGAAGGGGGCTGTCTGGTACTTCTGGGGAGCTTCCCTCAGTCCTGACATTGTTGAGGAAGTCGGGGAGCCATTTATGTGGAGAGAGGCTTGAGCATATGGGTTCCTCAGCAGGGTCACGCCCAACCACGAAGAGGGTATGAGGCTGCTCTGTATGTGCAATTAGGAGAAACTCTGAAAGCCTGACAAACAGGAGAAAATTAAAAGCATTTTAATGGTATTTTAAAATATTCTGACAGCATTCTAATAAATCTACCTACAAATGTAAAGCAGAAGAAAACAGGAAATAGCATAAAATCCTCCTGATTTTCAGCACAGCCAACTTCATGCCAACTTTTAACATCCGTGTCCCTTTCTGTCTGTCTTCTCTCTTCCCCCGCCTCCCATTTGTGTGTGTGTGTGTGCGTGTATGAGTGTGTAATAGACACAGCATAGTTTCCAGAGCTCTTTCTATTGCTGTCCAGCTAAGAAGTGTGTTTGTCTTCACATGTCAAACTTTGGGAAGGCAGAAGCAGAAAGAGGGGTGCAGAGTGTCTGGAATCTGCGTGGAGCTCCACTGTTCTGATTGCCCTTTCAGCCATGATACTTCGGCAAACATGGTTCTCACGGTGGAAGGAGTTTATTCACGATTCCTTCTTGACTGTCACGGAGGCCAGGGAAGAGATTTCCCATACATCAAAAACTCTGCTCTTTCCCATGGCTCCACTCTGAAAAGGGTTCACGAGCCAATGGGTTAGCTTTTCGGAACTGTTGTATCGTGACCGTTGAGTTATATGGCGTCTGACCAGGCTCAAAGTGCCTGCTCTTTAGTCAGATGTGTTCTGGGTAGGATTCTGAGGCTGTCTGGATGGGGTTCACATGTGACTCAATAAACTGGGAAAGGCAGTGCCCTCCCACAGCAGCCGATCTGCCTGGTCGTAGAGATGCCGACGCCTTGGACCGAAAGCCTCTTCTTTTCTTTGGTCTTTCGTCTGCCAGCTCATGGACTAGATCTTCCATCCCTGGCCTTCCCGACTCTCCAGCCCCCTGAGGACTCGACTCTACAACAATTCGCCTTGATGGACTCATCATGCACTTGGAGCAGACACCAAAATCACGGTGTTGTTAGCAAGATCTCTCCACTCACCAGAAAGGAAACCTTCTAGACATGGCTGATCTGTGGATGGACCACATGAATCCTAGGTTACCAACATATATGTAGATGATACTAAGGGATCCCGGTGCCAAAAGGTCAGACATGAGGTTTAGACCCGCATGGGGACTGGAAGAGAAACATTCTTGATCATGAAAGTTTCTGTCTCCAGTCCCTCAGGCCAATGCATGGCATCTGAATAGGATGAACAGTGGAGCTGCTATTGCAGTCTTGGTTTTTCTTTTCCAATTAAAGAGGCCGAGAATGAGGACAAGAGGAAGGAAGAGTCTCTTCGGCAGCATGCAGCTGTTTAACATGAGCTGCTGTGTGCTTGGCGCAGCCCGGTTCTCCTTGCTGTGCTGATGCCTCAGCTACCCACCTGCAGACTGTCTCACAGGCACTCAGAGCACAGGCGAGGCACGCTTTCAGTCAAGATGGAATTCCCTCCTTGGCTCAAAGCTGAAAGACGCGCTCCCCCCAGCACTCTGCATGCAGAGGCTGGCAGGAGGCAGAGCCGCTCCACAGAAGAGCATCACCAGTTGACTTTGGTTGGCACGCAGATGGTTCTGTTAACCTCCCTTGACTTTGGCTGGGAACACACTTTCTCTTCAGTTTCCAAATTCTCACACACACACCAATTGCTATGAACATATTAAAATCTCAGATCTACACCAACCTCAGCTGCCCTGCATGAGAGTACCAGTGACTTTTCTCAAACACACACAGATTGCCATGAACATGTTAAAATCTCCATCTACACCAGCCTCAGCTTCCCTGCATGAGAGTACCAGTGACTTTTCTCATTGCTCTACTCAAACACTTGATACAAAACAGCGAGGCTCATGGTTCAGAGGACACAGTCCCTTATGAAGGGCAAGAATGGTGGCAGGAGGGCTTGGTGCTAAACAGGAAGTAGAGAAAGGGGAATTCTAGTGCTTAGATAACTTGGTTTCTCTTTTCCCTCCTTTATTCAGCCATGGGATGGTGTCATCCACGTTCAGGGTAGGTCTTTCTTCCTCAGCTAAATCTCTGGGAACTCCATGGCAGACACACTCAGAGGTGTGCCTCACTAACGCCCCAGGTGTTTCTGACTACAATCAAACCGATGATGGAAATTATCCATCCCAGTGAGCATGTGGGGGCTCCCGAGAGCGAGAACAGTCTCAAAGAGGGGCAGAGATCTGCAGTCTATGTTTCTGGTATATGTAGATGTTGTAGTTTGAAAAAGAATGGTCCCCATAGGCTTGGTACGTTTGAATGCTTAGTTTCCAGTTAGTGTACTGTTTAGGAAGGATGAGGAAGTGTGATCTTGCTGGGGAAGTATGTCATTGAGGGTGGGTTTGAGATTTTAAAAGACCATGCCAAGCCCACGGTCTCTTTCTTTCTCCCTTTGCCTGCTGTTATGGATCAGGATGTAAAGTTCTCAGCTACTGCTCTGGCACCATGCATTTCTATTTCCTACCACGATTGATCAAGGACTAGCCTTCTGAAACTGTAAGCAAACCCCCAATTGAATGCTTTCTTTATTAAGAGTTGCCTTGGCTATGGAGTCTCTTCCCAGCAATAGAACAGTGGCTAAGACAGTAGACCTCTAGAGCGTGTGACATTAGCTTGCTTAGAGCCTGACTTTAGTTTCCTTGGTGCAAATGGTGATTTGAATACAAAGGTCTTCCTTCCACAGGCCCCCATATTAAAAGTGTGGCACCCAGGTGGTGATGCTGTTCTGGGAGATTCTAGAAACTTTAGAAGATGGATCCAAGCTGGAAGTAGTAGTTTGGTCACTGGGGAATGGGTCTCCGTGTTTTTCCTCCCCCTCCTCTCCCTCTCTAGCCACAGCAATGCAGAAGTAGCCAAAAGAGTGACAAGCTGCACCATGCCCTCTGCTGCAGCTCTGACCATTTATTTGCATGCAGTGTTTTCCTAATGTGTTGTCCGAGAAACAGAATTTTATAAACACAGGACTTTTGAAAGGAAAAAAAAATCTCAAATCATCATTGTCTATATCTCTACCTACCAACATATATACTACAAACTTAATGTAAATAGGTATCGCTATTGGTAATGTGTAGCCCGGGGTAAACATGTCTTTAAACTCACATTAAGAACATACTCTTGTAAAAATATAACTGAGGTGATATGGCCATTGGAATTTAACGCTTTGTTTTCTTGGTGTGTGTGCGCGTGCGTGTGTGTGAGCATGCAGATGGAGGTAAGAGATGACCTCAACTGTTGTCCCTCTTGTATCTTCCATTGTCTTTTTCAGATAGGGTTTCTCATTGGCCTGGACCACACCAACCATGTTACTCTGGCTACCCCAACACCCAGGATCCTCCCGTCTCTACCTCCCCAGTCTGGGTTACAATGCTTGTCATGCATCATACTTTTTTTTTTTTTACATGGGTTGTGGGACTAGAACTCATGCTTGTATAGCAAAGATTTCTATATTTAAGTTAATAAAAATTTTACCAATAAAAATAAAAAACCATAATAAAAATCATGTTACCAAAATGATTATTTAAAACTGATTATTTAGACTGGACACAAAACTCCTTATCTTCATCTACGTGGAAGTGTTAGGTTATTTTCTTTGGGCAATCAATACAGACAGCTAGAATACTATCATCTGGAATTACTGTATTTATGTGTCTTGCATTTTTTTCAAAGATCAAAAAAAATCATGCATCTTTAACCACAGCAATTGTGACAGTGCACATCACTGCCTGCATGTTCTAATTCCATGATTGCATATATTTGCACAAATTATATAATAAGATGCAATTACGATAATTATAGAGGAATAGGCAACAATTGAAAAAAATTACAAATTGCCCCTAAAATAACACTAAGTGATAAGAAAATCACCAGACAAACCAATACACAAAAAGAAAGTGTTTTAAGATGAAACCAAGCACAAAACAACAAACATTCCGCGAGAATACCTTGACTGAGCAAACTGCACCTCGTGTGCTACAGCAGGACATAACTGGTGAAGGGTAACGCTTACCTATTAGAGTGGGAACACTAGCATCTTGACTTTCCAAAGCATGTTATGACAAGAGAACCCCTCTCCTTGTGATCTTATTGTTATTTCAAAGACAAGAGGAAGGATAATTACTGCAGTCATAAAGCGGAGATAGCTCCACGGAATCTTAAGTAGGAGGAGCTGGCTCCACTGTGATTTTCTTGTCTTTTCCCCTATAAGCAATGTCTCCAAATGCATATCACTTCTAAGGATATATAGTCTGAGCATATTTGTCTAATCATTTTCTTCTTAGGGAAATCATAGCCATAAGACAAATGACATGGCTCACACACTGGCCTCATCTTGTCCTGTATTTTATTTTCATCCCAATTTCTCACCTTGCTTTATATTTCAGACAAATGTAATTAATATAAAAATTGGGGCATTTGTCTCTTTGGTTTCTTGTGAAGTTATTGTGTTGAATCTGTGGCCACATCTTACAGACCATGACAATGAGAAATTAACATCCTGGCACACCACAATTCTTCACAGAGGAACTCAAATTCATCTGCACTCTGCTTCTTCATAATCCCTTTCTGCTCTAAGCACTGAGCTGAGTTTATTTACTGTCTATGTAAGATTCCATGATGTGCCCATGTGCCGGGGCTTTTCATCAACTTGTTGCTCATTTTACAGATACGGAAACTGACTCTTCGCAAGCTGTGTGTGGCGAGAAGAGCAAAGTACTTGAGTCAGGATGTTTGACACCTAGCTCGCTTCTGGGGGTGCACAGAGGCTGTGAGGGTGCAAGGGTGGATGTAGTGTGGCCACAGCTGAGATGTCTTACAGATGGCTGCGACGCACACGCCAAAGATGAGAACAGAAGGTTCTGAGAGGTTTCACGGGGGTTTTACCATGAAAGCAGGGCAACACCAGAGCCCTCTCGGGCGAGCAAAGATATTCTATTCTATTGCCTGGAAACAGAGCTTTAATAAACACTGGAAAGTGATACTCCAAAGGAGGGATGAATCAGATTCCTTGAGAGATGGAACTAATACATTATTAGATACATGAACCTTAAGGTTCCCAGGACAGTGAGGAATGCATGGAACCAAACAGTGAGTGAGTCACCGATTTGCATGATTGATGTAAACTCTATTTGTTCATCCATGGACAAAGAGTCATTAAGCATTGGCTCTGGGTCAGTCACTGGACATGGCTTTGAGAACGTGGGAATAAGTGAAGGGGACAAGAACCTACCTTTGTGGAGTGCACAAGCCTCTAAACAACACGATGGAGTTGGTGTTGTATGTGAAGAGAAAGCAAGGAGTGATAGAGCTGCCCACGGGAAGAACTCTAGCCAGAAGGCCCAAGTGGATGCTGTGAGGTGGTCAAGTACAGAGGGTCTGGAGGCAGCCTGCTGCACAACAAGCTTCAGAGGACAGAGTGGGCTATGATCAAGGCTGACCTTGATCCCACCTCAAGTTCGTGTGTCAGAACCTTAGTCCAATCTTACGGCGTTAGGAGGAGTTGTGTGTGTGACAGGATTGCCACCTTTATGAAAGTGGTTCAAGAAAGGGCCTCCCCCCACTGCCATGAAGGACCATAGTGACAAAAAAACCATCTCCCGGAAGTGGGCCCTTGCTACACACACAGCAGGTGCTTTCATCTGGAATTCTCATGGTTTAGACCTGAGGAAAAAAACATTTCTGCTGTTTATGAGCTACCTGCTCAGGGGTGGTTTGTAGCAACATCCTGTTGAAGTAAAGCCTCCATTGTGAGGAGAGAAATGCCACCAAATTATGATGCTCAGAAGCAAGGCCTTTGAGAAGTAATCAGAATTAAGTTACAGCTCTAATCAGACTGCCTTCAAAATATCTAAGTGAAGAGCCGTGGGCCTGGGCTGCTCCCAGTGAAGAGCCGTGGACCTGGGCTGCTTCCAACCTTGGGAAGACAAGTTACCTTTTGCAGTGGGTTGTGGTTAATACAGAGACACAGTGATATCCAAAGTACTGAGAATAAATGATTTTTGAGAGCTCAGCCTTAGAGAGGACCTCACTATCACCCCTCCCTAAGGCTTGGGGAACATTGCAGGTGAGAAGGGTGACTTATGAGCTGGAAGATGGGGAGGAACACTGTGAAACACTGTTCTCTACACATGACATGGTGC
>PVIU01022550.1:0-29073 GCA_004026605.1 Ondatra zibethicus
GCATTGGCACAGGGAACCACTTCCTAAATAGAACCCCAGCAGCACAGACACTGAGAGAAACAATTAATAAATGGGACCTCCTGAAACTGAAAAGCTTCTGCAAAGCAAAGTACACAGTCAACAAGATAAAATGCCAGCCTACAGAATGGGAAAAGATCTTCACTAATCCCACATCAGACAGAGGTCTGATCTCCAAAATATACAAGGAACTCAAGAAATTGGACAACAAAAGAACACATAATCCAATAAAAAAAATGGAGCACAGACCTAAACAGAGAACTCTCAACAGAGGAATCTAAAATGGCTGAAATACACTTAAGGAAATGTTCAACATCCTCAGTCATCAGAGAAATGCAAAACAATTCTGAGATTCCATCTTACACCTGTAAGAATGGCCAAGAACAAAAACACTGATGACAACTTATGCTGGAGAGGATGTGGGGAAAAGGGAACACTTCTGCATTGCGGGTGGGAATGCAAGCTGGTACAACCCATATGGATGTCAGTGTGGCGATTTCTCAGAAAATTAGGAAACAACCTTCCTCAAGACCCAGTAATACCACTTTTGGGTATATACCCAAAAGATGCTCAATCGTGCCACAAGGACATGTGCTCAGCTATGTTCATAGCAGCTTTATTTGTCATAGCCAGAAACTGGAAACAATCTAAATGCCCCTCAATCAAAGAATGGATAAAAAAATGTGGTATATTTACTCAATGGAGTACTACATAGCAGAAAAAAATAATGACAGCCTAAATTTTGCAGGAAAATGGATGGAACTAGAAAGCATTATTTTGAGTGAGGTAACCCAGACACAGAAAGACAATTATCACATGTACTCACTCACAGGTGGTTTTTAAACATAAGGCAAAGAAAACCAGCCTACAAACCACAATCCCAGAGAATTTAGACAACAATACAGACACTAAGAGAGACCTACATAGATATAATCTACGTGGGAAGTAGAAAGTATAAAAAGACAAGATCTCCTGAATAATTTGGGAGCATGGGGACCTTGGGGGAGGGTTGAGGGAGGGAGGGGAGTGGCAGGGAGGGGAGCAGAGAAAAATTTTTAAAAATTAATAAAAAAAATTTTTTCACAATAAAAAAAAGCAATTGCCTTATGGCAGGTGTGCTTAGTGTGTGATGCTATATTAAAACACTGTCACATGCATTTGGTTATTATTCCTCCTGCAACCAACATCTCTGTGTCATTTATATGAGCTCTGTATTCTCCTTCATTTTTCATATTATTAAAGCAGCATTTTATGTAGTACAAACGGGCCTTAGTGTAAACATATGTCTTTAGATGACCATAAACTTCTGATCCTCTTTCCTCTGTGAAAGGAAAAGTATCAGCTCAAGACCCCCACACAAAGCATTCAGAACAGAGGAGATTTATTTGTCCCAGAGGGATAGAAGACACAGAATAAGAGACAGAGACAGGAGATAGAGGATAATAGGGAAGAAGGAGTATTTGTACAGGCATGGAGAGGAGGGCACAAAGGACAACCTCTGTATACAGAGGAGACAGATGTGGCCTATAGACAAATGGTGGTTTATTATGGTAAAATGGGAAACTCTGTTAGAATGTGTTGCTTAATTTATGTTGTTTTATATTGTTATTATTTGGGGGGGTTCCTAGACAGAGTTCTCTGTACAACAATCCTAACTGTCCTGGAACTAGCTCTTGTAGACTAGACTGGCCTCAAGCTCATGGAGATCCACCTGCCTCTGCCTCCCAAGTGCTGGGATTAAAGGCGTGCACCAACACTGACTGACTGAGTTGTTTAATTTTAATGTCACATGTTAATCACATGAGCCACAAGGGGGTTTTAATTGCTGGACTTCAATATTTTGATAGCTAGACCTTGGTAGTCAGCATCAAGAGGAGAAAATTGCTACAATAGGGTAACAGACCTTGGTGGGTAGCTTTAGTAAAGAAATATAGCACCTTTTAACAGGGCAGAGGGTACTGTATAAAAAAGCAATGCCTGGCAGAGCCTCATGCTCCAGGGGGCTGGTGTCCCTTCAGTCCACCTCCCAGGTGCTGAGATGATAGATGCACGCCATTGCATCTTCTATATTGGGTGCTGTGCATAGAACCCAGGAAAACAGACAAATGCTTTTCCCACTATGTCACAGTCCTGGATTCACAGTTCTTTTATAAGCAGAAAATAAAAGTGATGATTCTGGACACTTCTAGGTTGGGCTGTCGAGAAACCAGTAATTTCTGCAGGTTTTCCTGGGCTCTGATTTTGGCATGCAGAAGAACCCAAGCAGTCAAAAGATTTCAGTCCAGGTTGTTTTATACCATTGAGGTCTCAGTCATAACCTATCCTCTTTATAACAAAATTCCTCAAGTGAGCTTGCAAGTGTTCCCATACCTGTCCTGCCACAGCCTACTTTGTCTTCAATTTCTGTCTGAAATAATTAATCCAAGTCCTTGATGGAATTTTGAATCACAGTGAAAACAAAATTCTGGCCATATGTGTGGAGGAAATTTCTAGATTGAGACAATGGAGGTCACCATAAATGTGGGTGGACCATTCTATGGCCCGGGGTTCAGAACTGAATAAGAAGGAGAAAGCCAGCTGAGCACACAAGTACATAGTTCTCTGCTTCCCAACTGCAGATTCAACATCATCAACAGTCTCCTGTTCCTGCCATCATGTGTGCGCTCCACAAGGCACTGCACACCGCAAAAGGAGGTGAAAAGGAAGCGTCCACCTTAAGCTTACTAATTTTTCTTTACAAAACAGCATGAAAAGTCACAAAGTGTTCTCCCATCATGATTTTATCTAAGAAGCAGAGAAATCCCTGAGCGAATATGTATTGTTGACGTGGGCATGGTCATGCCAAGGACTCCATGGCTTCCAGGGATGAACGGCAAAACAACTGGGATGGCGCTCAGAGGTGGATGAAAAAGCCTTCCTCTGATCAATGTGTGAGTTTTGATAATGTGCAGAAAATTTACACCATAGCTATCTCATTCTAGATGTCAACAGACTGAAGACTACCAAGATTATCTAAAGGGTCCCCTTAATCCAAAGTTGTGTGCAAACAAGGCCTCCTGGTTGATATGTATGTCAATCATCTTTTCATTCACAGTTAATTGAAACAACTTTGTCTTCTTGTTCAACTGTATATAACAAACTCAGCAAGCTTCTGGGATACTTTGGAGAACCAAGACTGCCCCACCCCAGTCTTTGTCCCTTATGTGTGTCCATGTCATTTCTTCATTCTCTTTCTGCCCCGTGTCAGGCCCATCTGTGAGACTATGGAAAGATGTGGAAGTTTAAGCCTGGAGAAAGGCCAGTAGTGAAGTGCTCTCTGAGGATGTTCAAGACTCTGGGACTTACAAATAAAAACTATCAGGCTGTACTGATCCATGGAAACTATCATCAAGGTAACTACCATTGATCCATTTTTATTTGCCTTGTATGACCAAATAACATTATGTATATATTATGTATGTACACATATACTTTTTGAATATATTTATGTACTGCTTCTCTCCTTAACTAAATTTCAAAGGCATGTGATGTTTGATTACTATAGACTTCAAAATCAGATGTCAAAGGTTAACATGAGTTCATCTGGCATGGTATTTTCCATATCAAAAATAATGCAATTGACCTTTTAAATGCTGATCAAGCAAAAATGCATTCTTGCATGGGAAAAAAGTGCTCAGCAGACATTCAAGATGAAAATCTACAGAACCTGTATAACCTGATAGGAAATACAGACAACCAACTTCTTAATAATTATATGAGATGAAGTCGTTCTGAGACAGCAATTAAAAATGAAAAAGAAGTTACTATTTCACCTATGATTACTCCCCCAGGGAAAGTGTAAATACGTGTTCAACCAGGATCACACAAAGGCATATTCATAGCAGCATGGCTCATAAAGTCACAGTGTAGAAACATAGTGAATAATCAATGGATTCATCCATTCACAAAATACTGTGATGCCTTTAAAGAATAAGGCACAATGAGTATCCCAGTGTGGATGAAGCTAGAAAATATTGTGTTCTTTGAAGAAAGTCAAGTGTAGAGACTGGGGAGGAGAGGGACCTCAGTCAGTAAAGTGCTTGCCTGGCAGATAAGTGGACTTGAGTTTAGTTCTTATGACTCAGAAAAACAAACAAAAGAAACAACAAAACAAACAAACAAACAAAAAACATGCATGGTGGTGCCTGCTTGGAATCGCAGAGCAGAAAAAACAGACAGATGAATGCTTGGAGTTTCTTGATCAGCCAGTTTAGCTTGCTTTATACATTCCAGACCAGTGAGAGTCATTCTCTCAGTTAAAACAATGGCAACTGAGACCTCAATAAGGATATCTAATACACATACTCCTTGTTTGCACAGCATGAATAACCCGGACACAGAGGGCTGTATGTATTTTGTCATTCTACCGATAAGAACTATTCAAATCAAGAAATCCCCATAACAAGAACTGTACTTAATGTTCACTACAGGCTTGAAAAGCCAGAGAACTGTATTTAATGTTCACTACAGGTTTGAAAAAACAGAGTAATGATGACTGTTCAACAAGTCTGGAGTTCCCTTCTGATGTCATAGAAATGCCTGAAATTAAACACAGTGAATTAAACATATTGAATGACTTAAATTCTTATCTTTGTTTGTATGACTTTTGTCTTAATAATAAATAAAAAAATGATTGCAACATGGAGGCCTAAGCAGAACCTTGGTTGCCTATTTTCCTTTTGGAAAAATTATGTGTGTCATTGTCATAGATTTGCTGACTTTCTATGTTTAGAAAAAACGGTCTTACATTCTAAATTTATGCTGATCTAATAGAAAATGATGGTGTCAGAAGAGAACTTATTGAGACCAAAATCAAAGAACAGGTTTTAATTATAAGAACCTGTCATAAAACCCATGATTTCCCTTTTTAATTATTATTTTTTATATAAAATCAAAGCCTCATGACAAGTTTCAGATTTACATGTGATCCTACTGGGAAAGACATGGTTGAGTAAGAAATAAGAAGAAGTAATTCACAGTTGTTGCAGCTGACTGATAGTACCTAGGTCCGGTGGGTGCTGGAGTCCAGTATACATTCCCATCACCAAAAGGAGGAAACAGAGGAAGAGATTGAAGAAGTATCAAATTGTTTATAGTGGCATAACAGTTATCCTCCCATTGAAACTAAACAAGAATCTCTTTTTCTTCACATCCTGAACAGCATTTTCAATTTTGTCAAATTACCATTCTAACTGGAGAGAGATATGATTTTATTGTTACAAGGGCTCCAATTCATAATATTAATAAAGACCCAGAGCCAGATATCAGGGAAAATGCTGAAAGATCAGAGAGAGAAAGGAGTAAGCCACAGACAACCTTACCTTGCTCACTCCTCAGCTGAAAAGGGGCTGAACTCATGTCTTCTCCCAGTTTATTTTCCTCTCTCCTCCCAGCCATACACTTCCTGTCTGTCTGTATAGACCTCCAGACCTCTGTGCTTGACTAGTGGCTAGCTACGCTCTCTGATCTTCAGGAAAGCTTTGTTGAAATACAAACAAGATATTACCACATTTCCCTTTTTGTGTGTGTGTCAGAGACCAGTTTCGGAAAAAATACCACTTACCAGGGCAGGGGCTTGGGGATTAGAAGAGTAAAGGGCATGAAGTCTTGAGTAAAAATAATAAAACAGAAACATAGTATAGTATCAGGAGGAAGTTCCAGTGAATACTGAAATTTGCCCGTGCTTAATTTTCCATACACTTTTATACCCCAGCACAAGAGGGGGGAGAAAACAAAAGACTGTATTAGCATGATATAAGGAAGTGAACATACCAATTGAAGGTTGCAGGCTACATTCTTAGTTTAACATTAATTTGTTAGAATAAGACAAGTCACACTTACACCCTAGACCAAAACATTCTGTAGGCAAAACATTCCCTGGGTAGAATTCATTGTTATCTCCTTAAGGGAGCAGGAACTTAGTTGGATCCTTAGACTTTTGTTTGAGGTAAAACATGTCTACTTCTCTATTTCCTGAAATACAAGGTCTGGATATTATCCACATCTGTTGATGATAACGTTGAGAGAGCAGAACTCTCTGATCTAAATCTATGTGGAGCCTTTGTTGAGGTAGAAACAGACAATAACCTTGAAGGAATAGAGGTGAGTTCCAACTCTCTGACCTATGGTCAAGGTGGAAATACACTCATATTTTTGGGCCTCCACATTTTTGTCCAAAATAAAAGGAAAGTTATAATAGAAGAAAAAATATATACAATAACTATATAGAGTACTTACAGGCAATAAATACATCAACAATCTTTAGTTCATTAGCAAGTTACAAATTTAGAAAAAATAATCCATACATATCCTATCTTGATAAGTCCAAAATTTGTAGCTAATTCACTTTCTATTCTAACTTGCATTACCAGTACTATATTTTAATGTCTCTCTACCTTATATGCTTTACACCTCTTTAGTAAATTTCTTAATCTGGTAACAAGGAAAACTATAGCTATAACTATGAAGTCTTCAACTCCATCAGACACCGGGGAAGGAAATAATATTACCTGAGTAAGTAGGAAGTGCAAGTAAGTGACTTCCAAAATATGTAAGATATGGCAGAAACAGGTGGCTGCCCAGACATTCACCCAAGGTTTCTCTGCAATGTTGGGGTCATCCATCTTCAATCTACAGGGCTAGCATATCTGACAGACTGTTCTATGAAGCAGGACATTCTGAAGGACTGTCCTACTTTGTCTTGGCAAAGTTTGACAATCATTTCCTTTATGTCCTGCTTCTCCAATTTGGACAACATACTGTCAGAAGTTGAGGCAAGGGGACTTTTTGCCCAGTGGCTTGTTTTTGCCTCAAAGAACTTAAAATGTATGTGAATTTTCCTTGGTGCCCATCATCTTCTCTGAGCAAACATGTCTCCATTGTCCTTAAAAAAGAACCTACATTATTAAAACATCTTAAATGCCTCATTCTGTACATCTCTGAAGTGTTTGAAGATGACCTGTCTATCTAAAATATATCTCTATTGACCTTGAAAAGTTACCTAATATGACTACAAGTTTAATTGAATAGGTGACTAATTACTAACCTTCATTTCCTTATCATCCAAACAGTTAGTAATAATAACTTTCAAGAACTAAAAATATATATATCACAATGTTAAATGAGCTGTATAGATACAATATCTTGAACAAGATTAGAAATGTTAAGTACAATATGTTCTAGCAAAATTAATCTCAAATTTTTATCAATATACAAAGATCCATATCAATGTACAATATTTAAAACAAGTAGTTGCTTTATTGTTTAAAAGTAGATTCAATAATCTACCTTTTTATCCTATTTCTATATCTCCCCCTTTTTTTCAGAGTAGGTTCAGTAATCTACCTTGACATCTTATCATATCTATATCCTCCTTTTTTTCTTTTCAAAACAAGAACTCTGAATCTTATCTCCTTTGATCATTTTTTTTTTACTGACCATTACCAATAACAACTTTTAATCAACCCCCCTAAACAAAGACAAATATCCATAACCCAATGAAAGACCGAAAACCTCCCACCCCACCTCTGGGGAATGTGGGTGTTATGTTCTCCCCTCCCCCCACTTAGGAGTTTATTAGAGGAGACATGTGAAGTCGCTGTGCAGAAAGAGTGAGTGTTATGTTCTTAAATTTACTTCCTGCTGTCTGGGGTCAACAGCATCTTTAGGGGATCCTGAAAAGAAAATTTTGGAGAGGTAGCTGTATCATTTGTTGTCCAGTCTCTGTGTAATGCATAAGTGCAGGGATTGTCTCATCCATGGCTAAAGTAGTCTGTGAGGCTGGATTATCTCAGCTAGAAACCTTGAAATTGTCCTGAACAGTTTAGAGTCCTAAGCCAATGTTTAGGTGGTGTTTTCAGCTTGGTGGCCTTATTATCATCCTGGGGAATCATTATTGTGGGGCTCCATCCTCCTTTTGGAGACTTCAAAGGTCATGTTAGGCATGGTCTTTATTCATTGCATAAAACTTAAACATCTTAAATGTCATATGCAGCAGATCTCAAAAAGGTTAAAGGGCCATACTTTGTTACGTACATCTGGAATACAAAACTTAATTTCTAGTTACATGATAGATACTCAAATCTGAAATCAGGTACAGGAAGCTAGATGAAGCCTTTCTGTGGAAATAGTTAGTACTCTATATGAATATTAATATCATGACAAAAACTTTAAATACATATAGATCAATCTTATAAATTTTGATATAATATTTTTATCTTAAGAAAAATTTTAAAGACTCAAAAATAAAACCAAACCAATGGATTTTGATGTAAGTGGCAAAACAATAGTCTCTAAATTTTTGTTTTTCTTTATCTTCCGTATCAGCTGGCTCTTCTGCCATAAAACAGAAATTTTGGATTTTGCGTTCACAAGCATGCTAGTGTTCAGAGAAAGAGAGAGCCACACTCCAACTCCAAAGTCAGCTTTAGTTTTAATTGGACTGGGACTACAAAAAGACCATTTGTATTATATGTCTGCAGAGAACAGCAAAATCAATCATTTGTGAAGATTTATGAAGTTTTATCCTTTGGAGATGTGATATATCAATAGGCCAACTTATTCATTTTCTTGGGACATTATCTGTGGATGGTTCATCCTTTTTCCTTCAGATGTCTCACTTTTTTAGTGGTCTTCATATTCCTAAGTGAATGCCTTCATTCTCCTGAAAAGACAAAAACAAAAAACAAACAAAAAAACACTTCCCCAACCCAAATTTTTGGGAGGTTCCATTTGACAAATTATATCTGACCAAACAAAAATCATTTGTTAATAAATAATAATTTGTTAATAAATTAGTTTAGATTAAATGGCCACACTATTTGATGAACTATCACTTATAATCAAGAAGTCTTTCTTGTTCAAATCAAACCTTTATCAATTTTGATGTATCCATAGCTTTTCTTCTCCTTTGGAAACAAAAGCAAAACCCTTTCCCCAATGTAACACATGTCCTGGTTTCCATTCTGAATTGAACATATCTTTAAAGTATATCAGGTGATTTAATTCTCTAGTTTTTTCTATTACCAAATGTCTCTCTGCAGTTGTTGTTATTTTCTTATTAGCATATGGGAAATTTAAATTTAATAAAAGAGAACACAATGTAATCTATTTCTGAGGGTCCTTATTACTCCTTTCTGTTTATTTAGCATATCCTTTAGAGTTCAATTTGATCTTTCTATAAATGCTTACCCTGTAGGATTGTGCGGTATACCTGTAATATGCTTTATATTGTAACAAGCAAAATGTATTTTATTTTACTAGAGACATATGCTGGAGCATTGTCAGTCTTAATTTGTACACATATACACAAGATGCCCGTAACTTCTAGCAAATGTGTGATTACCAGCCAGGTGGTGATGGCACATGTGTTTAGTCCCAGTACTCAAAGAGCCAGAGGCAGGCATATCTCTTTGAGTTAAAGGCCAACCTGATCTACAGAGTGAGTTTCAGGACAGCCAGAGATACACAGAGAAATCCTGTCTCAAATATCCCCCAAGTGTGATTACTTAATCAGCCTTTTCTGAACTTAAAGCTTTTGCCTATTGAAACCCTGAATGGCTATCAATGGTGTGGCATACATATTTTAAATTTCTAAGTTCTACAAAATGGAATATATCCATCTGCGAGATGTTATTCCTTTGAGTACCTTTTGGGTTACTTTCTTTGGGTAGTGCAGTTTGGTTGTATAAAGAACAAGTAGGACATTGCCTTATAATTTCCTTGGCTTATTGCCAAGTGATGAAGAAATCTTTTTAAAAACTTTTCTATTGGATATTTTATTATGAAATTCTGAGGTGTCCAGCACATTTCCTATAAATAGTTGATCAATTTCTTTATTATCTTTTGCTAGAGAGCCTGGTAGACACATATGGGATGTGATGTGTATTATATATATATATATGGGATGATTCCTATTCTTGATTATTTCTTGTAACAGAATAAATAATAAAGTTAATTCTGTATCATCTTGTATAAATTAGGCAGTTTCAATATGCAAAATAACTTTTCCTGCATATTTCAAATCAGTAAATATGCTGAGAGGTTCTACAAAATCCATTAGCAGCATGAGAATAATATCATGAGCATATAATTCTCACTTTTGGACAAAGTCATAAGGGTTTGATACAATTTGTTTAAATTTTCTGATTTGTAACCTGATTTTCTGATTTATTTGCATCAGTGTAATATGTCAGGACTCCAGATATTGGTGTCCGCTGTACAGTGTAAGTTGTCTACAAATTAAATTCTCTTGTTTTTGGAATATTTGTTGTTAATCTCACAAAAAATTACTGCAATTTTTTTTTACCATGGTCCATTCTCTGCCCATAATTTGTCAGTTTCATCATTAGTAAAAGGTACTACAATTTCTGCTGGGTCTATTCCTGCTTATTGACGAAGTCTCAATTTTTCTTTTAGAATCATTCAGAGACCTTTTCCACATAACTTTTAAATTTCTTACTCTGTTTATGTGGTAAAAGGATTGATTTTTAAGATAATATCTTCCCTCTGTTTTAATATTCCTGTAGAAGAATGTTTAAAGGGTAAAACAACAGAAATGCAATCAACCTTTGCACACAAATGATTCACATGAGCAGTCTGTAATTTCTTTTCCACCAAAGTTAATTCAGCAACAGCTGATCATTATCTTGAACTATTTAAGTCCTTGTAATCATCTAAGATTTTGAACAGATTACACAGTTCATCGGATTTTACCCCAATAATGGACTATAGATTGGAAATGTCTCCTAGCACTCTTTGAAAGTCATTAAGAGTCTGCAATTGATCTCACCTAATTACACCTTTGGGGGACTAATTATTTGTAGACCTATATTATATCCTAAATAATTAATAGAATCATCTCTTCTTTGAATTTTTCAGGAGCAATTTGTAATCCCCAACAAGGCAATTTTTTCTTTACTACTTCAAGCATTCTTTCTAAAGTATCCACACTTAAATCAGTTAGTAAAGTGTCATCCGCATAATGGTAAATTATAGACTGAGGAAATTGCTTATGTATCATTTCCATTGGCTGACATACAAAATATTGACACAGGGTGGGATTATTTAACATTCACTGTGGAAGAATCTTCCATTGATATCTCTTAGAAGTCTGAGAATTACTAGAAGTAGGCACCATGAAGGCAAATTTTTCTCTGTTTTTTGTTATAAAGGTATAATGTAGAAACAATCTTTTAAATCAATAACTATAAAAGGTCATCATTTAGGCAATAGAGAAGGCAAAGGGATTCCAGACTGTAGAAGGCCCATTGGCTGAATCATCTTAATAATAGCTCTTAGATCTATTACCATTTTCCATTTTTCAGATTTCTTTTTAATAACAAATATAGGAGAATTCCAAGGGCTAGTTGTGTCTTTAATATGCTGAGCTGCTCCTGTGCCAGCTGTTCTAAGACCTGCAGTTTCTCTATTGCTAAAGGCCATTGCTTAACCTTTATAGGTTTCTCTGTCAACCATTTTAAAGGTATGGATGTTGGTGCCTTTGAAAGATCACCAGCTGTTGCGCCCTGTTTTTGTACAAGCTGAATGGTTGGGGACTGTTTTTTATCCTTCTGATATTTTTCCCAGAAATATACACTAATGAAGGTTTGTTACTGAGATTGGAGGAATGTTAATCTGAGTATTCCATTGGTATAAAAAATCATGTCCCCATAAGATCATTGCTATGTTAGACACATATGGCTTTAATTTTCCTCTTTATCTTTCTGGCCATATACATTCAACCCATCTCATGCTCTGTTTTAGATGAGATAAAGTTTCAATCCCTAAAAGCTCCTCAAGAAGCCAATTTGGATGCCAAGATTCTGGTGCAATTATTGTAACATCCACACCTGTGTCTACAAGACCTTCAATGACATCATTTTATTCATATTTTTAATTTTGGTATTTGTTCATTTATGGAAGTTTGCTAAAATATTTCCATTATGGTTTCTCATGAATTTTTTTGTTCTATCTTCTGTAGCTTTTCTATCATCCAGAGCACTTTGGCTTTTCATGTTATTTCAAAGGTTTAATGGGTAAAGTACTTATTAGGCAAACACGGGGAACTGAGTTTTATTCCTGGCAACCCAGTAAAATCCAGAAGTGAGAGCATGTGTCTGTGGCATCAGCACTCCTGTGGAAAGATAGGAGGTGGAAGTAGGAGAAATCATGGCAGCTGGTGGTCTAGATGACCTAATATACATACTGGCAGACATGAGACTGAAATGGGATGAATAGTAAGGACCCTCACTCAGAGTCTTCCCTTACCTCCATGTGTGCTGTAGTATACTGCATACTACACCAACACCCACAGAAAAATGCACACACATGCATACTCATACACATAAATGTACACATACACAAATAGAAGACATCATTCCTGAAACATTTGGTTTTTAATCCTAAAGGGGCAGCATTAAAATTATATTTAGAAGTGTTAGCACCATTACATTCTGGACTCTATAATATTTTGAAAAACAGTGAAATGGTTGCTCAAGTCAAGCAAACAAACAAACATATTCATCAGCTTACAAGGTTGCTTTTCAATGCATACAAAGTAAAAGTCTCATCTAGTGCCAATGTAAAGGCTATTAATCATGACTATCAGCATTCAATGACTTACCCATAACTGTATCTCCAAGACTGATTTTTTCCTCAAGAAGATGGTTTAAAATAGTAATATGTTGATTCTTTTCAAGGAAAATATTGTTTCATAATTAAAAAATTCAACAATTAAATAAAATTCTGAAATTTTAGTAATCGTTTAAAATTCATTGGAAATTATATATTGTCAATATTGATTGGTCTATAAGAATATTTTCAGAAAGCATCTTCCCTGATTATGTTTGCCACCAATATTTTCCTACTTACTTTATGTTTATGTGTATATATACACACAAATGTATATATTGTTTCATGTGCCTATATAAAACTATTATCCATGAATTAAGAAGCTGTTGTTTTCTCTGAGTCTGACTTATTCACCAAAATATGATTATAACCTGTTAAGTCAATTATTTTGAAAATGAAATAATTATTTTTTTCTTTGTTTTGTGTTTGAATAGTAAGTAGCATGTTCTGTATCTATACTGATGTGGGATGTCCTTTGGTACACTGGGAATATGTGTTGCTTTTATTGGTTGATGAATAAATCTGACTTGGCCTATAGCTGGGCAAAAGTGGGAAAGTCAGCTGATGCCAAGAGAAAGAAGGCAGGGTTGAGGGAGATGCCAGCAGCCACCAGGGAAGCAAGATGTGATGTAAAGCATAGCTATGTGGCAATACATAGATTAACAGGAATGGGTTAATTTAAGATGTAAGAGCTAGTTAGTAATAAGACTGAGTCATTGACAAAACATTTTATAATTAATATTAAGCCTCAGAGTGATTATTCAGGACCTGGCAGGCAGGAGAGAAACCTCCAGTTACAAATAGCATCTACCATTTGGCATGGATCCACATAAGACCTAAAAAAGCTTTAAAAAGGTTCTAAGCACAAAGAAACAAAAACACAATGGGCTTCCTAGTCTCTCATGTCGACCATGGTGCAAAAACGCATCTCCAGACAGCTGCCCATGAGATGGAGCTGACTGACAATGTCCATAAGTTGAGCAGCACGGTGGACTCCCACGGTCTCTCCTGGGATGCAGTACAAGGAGGCTTCTCCTAGCTACTGCCTGTAATCTTGAGAACACTGCATTTTGCCTAAGAGCCTAGCTGCATGCCACTTAATACTGCTTCCCAGAGTCGGGGAGACAAGCATGTCTCTCCTGGATACTTCCACCATGTTGAAAGGTAAAATGGGGTGGACCCAACAGCCAAAGTCACAGGCATTGGTCCTAGCCATGCCCACATAGCATTTTCAAAACTCTCCTGGTCAGAAAAGGATTACAGATATGCAATAAAAACAAATTCAGACAAAAAGACCTCTAAATGGGTCACAATCTATGTGATAAATATACATAGGTTTTATAGATAAAGGATAGACAGAGTCATAGATTAAAAGAATAATTTACAGATAATACACTGAGGTTCTTAAAAATGAAATAGAGTAATAAAAATATAATAAGCCAAGGAAAGATGAAATTATCTCAACAACAACAACAAAAGAAATTTAAAGTGTTTATGAAAAAAATCAAGCCTCAGAAACATGTAAGTTATTATTAGCAACATACAATAAATGCAATCAAATGAGTCATGTTCTATTTATTTGATTTGACAAGGGTATCTGTTCATGATGCAATGATGTGAGGAGAATTCAGATTCACCTAGCCAAAAAAAAATACTCAGCTCTACAGAAGCAGACATGGCCCATTTGATTGTGGGGACAGCTAAGCTAAACCAACATAAAGGTATCTTCACTTCAAAATTTGGGTCTAAAGATATATTACTTTGGAAAAGAGGCTCTGCTTTTGTTTCCAGAGAAGGTGAGAAGTTGTGGATTCCTCCCAGGCTAATATAGTTTTATCAAGGAAGATCCTATGAGAGGTCTCCCATGGGAGTGATAGCTCATGTGATCCAACACCCAGAAAAGCTTCAAGGCTACTGAGTGAGAAGGATGGACCAACCACACAAAATACCCAAGCCAGGACTTGACTATAATTCTAAATTTTCTCAGGATCCCTATAAAATTACGAGTGCCCCCATACAGCAAGAAGTGGTATAGAAAATTATGCCCAAATTCCCAAAATATTGTTTATAAATTCTTTGTTTTCACTTAAAGAGGGTTGGTTATGAATCATTAATGATCATAGCCAATCTTTTTCTAAAGGAAAAAAGGGGATATGATATAGAAATGACAAAAGGTAGATTATTAAATCTACTTTAACCCAAAAAACAACTGTTAATCTCAAAATACTTTACATTGGTATGGATTTTGGTTTATTGATACAAATTTAAGGTCAATTTTGATATATTGTATGTATATTCTACTCTTGTTCAAGTATAATGTCTATGCAGTTCATTTAAAATGTAATATATAGTTAAGAAATACAAATAGTCACATATAATAGCCAAACTTATAGACATGTTACTTAGGTTTTCTACATATGCAATGATATATTCCAGATGGATAGGTAATCTTCAAACACTTTAAAGACCTACAGAATATGGCATTTAAAATGTTTTAAGAATTTAGATTTTCCTCAACAGCAAGACATATCTGCTGCTGATAGCATCAGTTACTTCAAGAGGATGATGGGCATCAAAGAAACTCCTTATGGAGTTTGCTTTCAATATGGCATGGCTAACCATTTGGACAAGAAACTGCTCTTGCCTAGATTGCTTGACAATATTCTGTATAGACAGGACATGCAGGACCCACAGGAAAATGATTGCTGAACTTGCCAAAACAAGGTGGGACACTCCTTCAAGGTTCCTGCTTCATGGAAGAGTCAACCAGACATTCTGTAGGACACAGAGAAAAATGACAAACTGCCAACATAGGCAGGGAAGTTTCAAATTTCCTGCTTCACTTAGAAATCTGCTAGATATTCTAGGCCTATAGGCTAAAGATAAGTGCCCCAACACCACAGAAGAACTTTGAGTGACTGTGTAGGTAGTCAGATGTCTCTCTCATTTCTAGAATTTTGGAAGTTGCTTACAATGCACTTCCTGTTTACTCAGGTAATATGTACTTCTGGGGTCTTTAATGGAGTTGAAGACTAAACAGTTATAATTTTCCACACTTCTGATAAAAGATAAACATAAAACTTTAGACTCACAAAGACAGGATAGATAATAGACTATTTTTTTTAATTTTGCCAAATACAAATAGACTAAATATTGTAACTATAATTCTTGATTGATAGCTGTGTGTTATATGTAATTTTAGAATGTTAAAGTTAAAACCTTCCTTTCTAGTTAGACAGAAAAGGGGAGATGATGGGGGATGCCCTTCTGTGTGCTGAAAATATGTGTTGCTTTTATTGGTTGATGAGTAAAGCTAATTTTGCCTATGGCAGGGCAGAATGTGGCTAAACAAGAAAGCCAAACTAAGTATGATAGGGAGAAAGAAGGTAGAGTCAGAGGAGATGCCAGCAGCCAACAGAGAAGCACTATGTGAGATAACAAGTAATGAGACTCATGATAAAATATAGAACAATAGAAATGGATAAAGTTGTAAGAGCTAGCTAATAATAAGCCTGAGCTAATAGGTCAAACAGTTTATAATTAATATTAGCCGCGAGTACTTATTCAGAAACTGGCAGGTGGAAGAGAAACCTCCAGTTATTCTACTTCATTCTGTATTCACCTCTTGATGTGTACCAAGGTAAATTCTATAACTTAGCTACTGTAAATATTTCTGCCATAAACACAGATACCCACGTATCTCTGTAGTATGTTGTATTAACGTACTTTTCATAAATACTTATGAGTCATGTAGCTGGGTCATATGATAATTATTGTTCCAGCTTCCTGAGGAACCTACAAAATGGTATCCCTAGTGACTCAACTATTTTACATTTCTTCCAACAGTGTAAATGCATTTCATTTACCCACTTCCTTGTAGCAGGTTTCCAGCAGGTGTCCTTTGGGGGAGAGGGAAAAGTAAGCACAGGAACAGGGAGAAGGCTGGAATAACAAGCTCAGTTTATTTTAGGAAAGGGTGAGACTTATATATTCCCCACGCTACCTTGGGGGATCCGCTGAGGTGGCATCTGCTGAGATGATGTGGTGGCTGCCCATAGGTCCTCATCATCTCTTATCAGACTTGGCTGCTGTTGTCAAGGTCCTCTGGCAGGCCCAGGCTGCCTCTACTGCTCATGCTGTTACTATTAGTCTAGACTGGCTGGCTCCCAGGCCCATCAAGGCATGGTTATCCCACACTTCCTCACTAGAATGTATAATTTATTTTGTTAATGATAACCATCTGAGTGTGGTGATTCAGAATGCCATCCGAACACGCTCTTACTTTCCATTTTGTAGTTCTGAGGATTTTCTTTAATTTTCAACTTGACACAGTAAATATCACCTCCTCAAAGACGTGCTATTTAACAAAGTGAGCACTTGTCTATGTGTACTGGCCTGTGGGCATGTCTGCTGGGGACTATTTTCATTAAGTTAATTGATGTGACGTCACAGCCCACTGTGTGTGCCACCATTCCCTAAACCCGAGGTACTGAACTGGGTATCGGAAAAAGCAAGATGAATGCACTCAAACAAGCAATGGAACACAGACATTGAAGAGACTTTGAACTTTATTTTGAAATTTTACAGTTTGACTGTATATTATACTATAATAAAAGGAGACTTTAGCAAGGTGGTGGTGGCTCACACCTTTAATCCCAGCACTCGGGAGGCAGAGGCAGGTGGATCTCTGTGAGTCTGAGGCCACTACAAGAGCTAGTTCCAGGACAGGCTCTAAAGCTACAGAGAAACACTGTCTCGGAAAAAACGAAAAAGGAGACTTTAGAGACAAAGAGTGGAAGGCTGTAGTTTAAAGGTGTTGTTTTGTTTTGTTTTGTTTTAAGCCAGAGATGGTGGCAAACAAATAACTTTAATTCTAGTCTTCTGGAAACAGATTTTCATGTTTGAGACCATGATGGTCCACACAAGCAAGTCTAGGCCAGCCAGGACCAAATAAAAACAGTGATGTTTCTGTATCCTGTTGTGAAAGGTTTGGGTGGGACTGTTAACACTGTCAACTTAACTTAGAATCACTTTAGTACACAGCCTATTTTTCTCATTTTTTATTAAAAATAATTTTTCACACAATGTAATCTGATCGGTTTCCCTTCTGTTAGATTTCCCCAGATTAGCCCCAGCTCTTCTCCCATTCAAAACCACAATTCCTTTCTCGAGAAGAATTTTAATGTCCACATTGGGTCTGCCTGTGGCATACTATTTTAATTAATTTATTTTTTTTCTATAAATTTTGAATATTTTGAAATTTATTTTTCAATATTGATAAACCTAGGGCCTTCCAGGTGTCAGCAAGTGCTGTTACAGTAACTGAATCTCTAGCATCTACATTCTTTGTATTTGGAGATTTAGACCTGTGTTCTCATGCAGGCTAAGGCTCTGCATGGAGTTTTATCTCAGCCCAGGCCCACATAAGTTGTTTTGTTCTGCTCTGAGACACGGTCTCTGGTAGCCTGGGTTGGCCTCAAACTTTACTGTGTAGAGAGGATGACTTTGAACTCCTGATTCTTTTACTTCAAACTCCCTAGTGCTTGGATTATCTGGGATGACAGGCGTGTACCCTGATGCCAAGACCCTTCTCCATTTTTTGTATGTTTGAGGATGGGTTGTTTGTTTTGTTTCTTTGAGACATGTTCTCATTATATAGCCCTGCCTAGCCTAGAATGCACTGTGTAGATGAGGCTAGCCTCCAGCTTACAGGCATCTGCCTGCCTCTGCCTCAGTTGTAATTAAAGGCATGTGCCACCACGAATCTCTCTGGGCTCCTGCATTTTTAAACAAATACTATTTTATTTTGTGTGTATGTGAGTGTAGAATATATTTGGACCAGGTACTAGAGGATGTCAGGAGAGGAACCAACCCAGGTCCTCTGCAAGAGCAGTAAGCACTCTTAGCCACCAAACCATCTCTCCAGCTCACAGCTCATATTCATATTTTTTTTTTTTTGGTTTTCAAAATATTTCTTTTTTTCCCATGATATTTATTGAGCTCTACATTTTTCTCTGCTCCCCTCTATGCCACTCCCCTCCCTCCGTCAACCCTCCCGCAAGGTCCCTATGCTCCCAATTTACTCAGGAGATCTTGTCTTTTTATACTTTCTACTTCTCATATAGATTAGATCAATGTAAGTCTCTCTTAGTGTCCTCATTGTTCTCTAACTTTTCTAGCATTGTGATTTATAGGATGACTTTCTTTGCTTCATGTTTAAAAACCACCGATGACTGAGTACATGTGATAATTGTCTTTCTGTGTCTGGGTTACCTCACTCAAAATAATGATTTCTAGCTCCGTCCATTTTTCTGCAAAATCCAAGATGTCTTTATTTTTCTGCTATGTAGTACTCCATTGTGTAAATGTACCACATTTTCCTTATCCATTCTTCACTTCAGGGGCATTTAGCTTGTTTCCAGGTTTTGGCTATGACAAACAAAACTGCTATGAACATAGTTGAGCACATGTCCTTGTGGCATGATTGAGCATCCTTTGGATATATACCCAAAAGTGGTATTACTGGGTCTTGAGGAAGGTTGTTTCCTAATTTTCTGAGAAATCTCCACACTGACATCCAAAGGGGCTATCCCAGCTTGCATTCCCACCAGCAATACAGAAGTGTTCCTTTTTCCCCACAACGTCTCCAGCGTAAGTTGTCATCAGTGTTTTTGATCTTGGCCATTCTTACAGGTGTAAGATGGAATCTCAGAGTTGTTTTGATTTGCATTTCTCTGATGACTAAGGATGTTGAACATTTCCTTAAATGTCTTTCAGCCATTTTAGATTCCTCTGTTGAGAGTTCTCTGTTTAGGTATGGACTCCATTTTTTATTGGATTATGTGTTCTTTTGGTGTTCAATTGGAGAAACTCCAAGTGATTCCATTGAAATCAGGAACAAGACAAGGTTGTCCACTCTCTCCATATCTATTCAATATAGTTCTTGAGGTCCTAGCTAGAACAATAAGATACCAAAGGGAGATCAAGGGGATACAAATTGGAAAAGAAGAAGTCAAACTCTCACTGTTTGCTGATGATATGATAGTTTACATAAGTAATCCCAAAAATTCTACCAAAGAACATCTACAACTCATAAACACATTCAGTAATGTAGCAGGATACAAGATTAACTCAAAAAAATCAGTAGCCCTCCTGTACACAGATGATAAAAGGGCTGAGGAAGAAATCAGAGAATCAACACCCTTCACAATAGCCACAATGGCATAAAATATCTTGGAGTAACTCTAACCAAACAAGTGGAAGACTTGTATGACAAGAACTTTAAATCTTTGAAGAAAGAAATTGAAGAAGACACCAGAAAATGGAAAGACCTCCCATGCTCTTGGGTAGGCAGAATTAATATAGTAAAAAGCAATCCTCCCCAAAGCAATCTACAGATTCAATGCAATGCCCATCAAAATCCCAACAAAATTCTTCAAAGACCTTGAAAGAACAGTACTCAACTTCATTTGGAAAAGCAAAAAACCCAGGATATCCAAAACAATCCCGGGCAACAAAAGAACTTCTGGAGGCATCACAGTCCCTGACTTCAAACTATACTACAGAGCTACAGTACTGAAAACAGCCTGGTACTGGCGTAAGAACAGACAGGAGGACCAATGGAACTGAATAGAAGACCCAGATATCAATCCACACATCTTCGAACACCTGATATTTGATAAAGAAGCAAAAAATATCAAATGGAAAAAAGAAAGCATATTCAACAAGTGGTGCTGGCATAACTGGATATCAACATGTAGAAAATTGAAAATAGACCCATATCTATCACAATGTACAAAACTCAAATCCAAATGGATCACAATAAAGCCATCTACACTGAACCTTATAGAAGAGAAAGTAGGAAGTACTCTTGAACGCATTGGCACAAGAAACCACTTCCTAAATAGAACCCCAGCAGCACAGACACTGAGAGAAACAATTAATAAATGGGACCTCCTGAAACTGAAAAGCTTCTGTAAAGCAAAGGACACAGTCAACAAGACAAAACGACAGCCTACAGAATGGGAAAAGATCTTCACTAACCCCACATATAGACAGAGGTCTGATCTCCAAAATATACAAAGAACTCACGAAATTGGACACCAAAAGAACACTGTTTTAATTAATTTAATTGATGTGACAAGATAAAACCCACTCTGGGTGTATGACTGATATTGACTCAAACATTAGTAAAGTAAATGGTCAAACATGTGTACATTCACTTTTCTCACTTTTGATTTCAGATGTGATGGGAAGAACTGTCTCAAAATTCTGCCAGTGAGTTCCCCACTTTCGAAATGCAACTTGTAGTAAGCTGTTTCCCCTCTAAGTTACTTTCTTTCAGATTATTTGTCACAGAAACTGAAATTAATTATAACAATAACTATGAGTACTAAACATGTCTGAATTTCTTACTCAAGTTTTTTGCTAGTTTTTCATTTCCTCATCCTTGGGTCCTTTTTTCTGTTTCTTGCTAGTTAGAGCTCTTTGCATATTTTAGAAATATACCAATCCTATGTTAGACAAAGCAAGCTTTTCCCATTCAATATGATGGTTCTTACCACAGTTGCTTCCTTTTCTTTACGAAAGCTTTTAAATTTCATACCATTTCATTTACAAATATTGCTCTTATTATCTTTGCTATTGGAATCTCCTGGAAATATTTACCTGTGTCTTTGTTTGGTGCTTTGACTATAATTTACTCTCTCACTTTAGGAACTTCAGGTTCTACATTAAGAATTTTCATCTTTTTAGATTATAGTTCAGGTGGCTCTGTACATAGTGCTAGCACATTTATAAAAATTGTAGATGCCTGTGTCTCTGTGGGTTTATCTCTCTGTTCTCTGTTCTATGTGTCTTTTTGTCTGGTATATGTTTATTGATATGGCTTTGAAGTATATTGAGAGCCAACAGAGTTCAACTCTACTCTCTCCCAGCCAAGATACAGGTCCATGGCCTCAGCGTAGTGAAAGGATGCAAAAAATTTCTAGTCCAAGAAGTACAGAACAGGTTCACACATGTGCTGTTTATATCAGGTTTTTTTACTTCTTATTTTTTTTATTTTTCCATACAAAAATTTACACTTCCTCCCCTTCTCTCATTTCCCTCCCACTCCCCCACTAAACCTCCTCCCTCCCCCTCCATCCTTAATAGAGGGCAGGGTACCCTGCCCTGTGGAAAGTTCAAGGCCCTCCCCCTCCATCCCGGCCTAGGAAGTTGTGCATCCAAATAGACTAGGAACCCAAAAAGCCAATATGTGCTGAAGAGACAGGTCCCAGTGCGAGTATCAATGGCTTCTCAGTCTGCCCCCATTGGTAGCCACATTCAGATAGTCTGGTTTGATCATATGCTCATTCAGTCATTGTCCAGCTGGATTTAGTGAGCTCCCATTGGATCAACCCCTCGCGGTCCTAAATTTCTTGCTCATCTTCTCCCTACTTCTGCTCTTCAACTGGACCTTGGGAGCTCAGACCATTGCTCTGATGTGGATGTGGGTCTCTGTCTCCATCCATCGGATGAAATTTCTATGGTGATATTCAAGATATTCATCAATGTGACTATGGGTCAAGGCCAGTTCAGGCACCCTCTCCTCTGCTTCCCAAGGACCTAGCTGGGAACATCCCCATGGACATCTGGGATCCCCTCTACAGCCAAGTCACTTGTCAACCCTAAAATGGCTCCCTTAAAGTAGATATCTTCTTCCCTGTTCGTATATCCTCCCTTCCTCCATCTCCAACCTGCCACTCCCCCAAGCTCTCCCAAGTCCTTCCCTTCTCCCTTCTCCTTCCCCCTCTCCCCTTCCCTCAACCTCACCTCCACCCCTACGCCCGTGCTCCCAACTTTTCCCCGGGCGAACTTGTTTGCTTCCAATTTCCAGGTGGATCAATATGTGTTTTTCTTTGGGTTCACTTTGCTATTTGGCTTCTCTAGGCTTCTGAACTATAGGCTTAATGTCCTTTGTTTATGGCTAGGGTCCACTAATGAGTGAGTACATACCATATTCATCTTTTTGGGTCTGGGTTATCTCACTAAGGATAGTGTTTTCTATTTCCATCCATTTGCATGCAAAATTCAAGATGTCATTGTTTTTACCGCTGTGTAATACTCTAATATGTATATATTCCACACTTTCTTGATCCATTCTTTCATTGAGGGGCATCTAGGTTGTTTCCAGGTCATGGCTATTACAAATGATACTGCTATGAACATAGTTGAACAAATGCTTTTGTAATATGATTGGGCATCTCTTGGGTATATTCCCAAGAGTGGTATTGCTGGGTCCAGAGGTAGGTTGATTCCCAATATCCTGAGAAACCCCACACTGATTTCCAAAGTGGTTGCACAAGTTTTCATTCCCACCAGCAATGGATGAGTGTTCCCCTTATTCCACATCCTCTCCAGCATAGGGAATCGTTGGTGTTTTTTATTTTAGCCATTCTGACAGGTGTAAAATGGTATCTCAAAGTTGTTTTGATTTGCATTTCCCTGATCACGAATGAAGTTGAATATGACCATAAGTATCTTTTGGCCATTTGAACTTCTTCTGTTGAGAGTTCTCTGTTGATATCATTACCCCAATGGCTTATTTAGAATTTTAATGTCTAGTTTCTTGAGTTCTTTACATATTTTGGATATCAGACCTTTGTCTGATGTGGGGTTGGCGAAGATCTTTTCCCATTCAGTAGGTTGCCTTTTTGTCTCAATGACTGTGTCCTTTGCTTTACAGAAGCTTGTCAGTTTCAGGAGGTCCCATTTATTCATTGTTGCTCTTAGTGTCTGTGCCACTGGGGTTGTACATAGGAAGTGGTCTCCTGTGCCCTTGTATTGCAGGCTACTTCCCACATTCTCTTCTATCATGTTCAGTGTAGTCGGATTTATTTTGAGGTCTTTATTCCATTTGGACTTGATTTTTGTGCATGGTGATAGATAAGGATCTATTTTCATTCTCCTAGAGGTTGACATCAAGTTATGCCAGCACCATTTGTTAAAGATGCTTTCTTTCTTCCATTGTATAATTTTAGTTTCTTTGTCAAATAGGAGGTGTTCATAGGTTTGTGTATTAATATTAGGGTCTTTGATTTGATTCCATTGGTCAAGTCTCTGTTTTTATGTCAATACCAAGCTGTTTTCATTACTGTAGCTCTATAACAGAGTTTGAAGTCAGAAATAGTAATGCCTCTGGAAGTTCCTTTATTGTATAGGATTGTTTTGGCTATCCTGGGCTTTTGGTTTTTCCATATAAAGTAAGTTATTGTTCTCTCAAGGGCTATGAAGAATTTTGTTGGGATTTTGATGGGGATTGCATTAAATCTATAGATTGCCTTTGGTAGAATTGCCATTTTTATTATATTGATCCTACCAATCCAGGAGCATGGGAGATCCTTCCATTTTCTGGTATCCTCTTCATTTTCTTTCTTCAAGGTCTTAAAGATCTTGTCAAATAGATCTTTTACTTCCTTTGTTATTGTTACCCCTAGATACTTTTGCTATTTGTGGCTATAGTGAAAGATGATGTTTCTCTGATTTCCCTCTCTGCTTCTTTATCCTTTGTGTATAGGAGAGATATTGATTTTTTTGAGTTGATCTTGTATCCTGCCACATCACTGATGGTATTTATCAGCTGTAGAAGTTCTTTGGTAGAGTTTTTGGGGTCACTTATGTACACTATCATATCATCTGCAAATAACAAATGTTTGACTTATTCCTTTCCAATTCATATCCCCTTGATCTCCTTATGTTGTCTTTTAGCTATTGCTAGAACTTCAAGCACTATATTGAAGTATTTGGAGAGAGTGGACAGCCTTGCCTTGTTTCTGATTTTAGTGGAATCGCTTTGAGTTTCTCTCCATTTAATTTGATGTTAGATGTCGGCTTGCTGTATATTGCTTTTATTATATTTAGATATGAACCTTGTATCCCTCATCTCTCCAAGACCTTTATCATAAAGGGGTGTTGAATTTTGTCAAATGCTTTTTCAGCATCTAATGAAATGATCATAGGGTTTTTTTCTTTCAGTTTATTTATATGATGGATTACATTGATAGATTTCCATATGTTGAACCAGCCCTGCATCTCTGGGATGAAGCCTACTTGATCATAATGAATGATTTTTTTGATGTATTCTTAGATTAGGTTTGGCAGTATTTTATTGAGAATTTTTGCATCGATGTTCATGAGTGAGATTGGTCTGTAATTCTCTTTCTTGGTTGCATCTTTGTGTGGTTCTGGTATCAGGGTAACTATAGCTTCATAAAAAGAGTTTGGCAATGACTCTTCTATTTGTATTATGTGAATCACCTTAAGGAGTATAGGTATTAGCTCTTCTTGGAAGTTTTGGTAGAATTCTGCATTAAAACCATCTGGTCCTTGGCTTTTGTTGGTTGGAAGGTTTTTGATGACAGCTTATATTTCCTCGCGACTTATAGTTCTATTTAAATTGTTCACCTGGTCTTTATTTAATTTCAGTACATGGTATTTTTCTAAAAAACTGTTCGTTTCTTTTATATTTTCCAATTTTGTGGCATACAGGCTTTTGTAGTATGACCTAATGATTCCCTGAATTTCCTCAGTGTCTGTTGTTATGTTCCCTCTTTTCATTTCTGATCTTGTTAATATGAGCATTCTCTCTCTGCCTTTTGATTAATTTGGATAGGGGTTTGTCGATCTTGCTGATTTTCTCAAGGAACCAGCTCTTTGTTTCATTGATTCTTTGGATTGTTTTCTGTGTCTCTATTTTGTTGATTAGAGCCCTCAGTTTGATTATTTCCAGTATTCTGTTCCTCCTGGGTGAGTGTGCTTCTTTTTTTTCTAGAGCTTTCAGGTGTGTTGTTAAGTCTCTAATGTGTATTTTCTCTGTTTTCTTTATGTGGGCACTAAGTGCTATGAACTTTCCTCTTAGCACTGCTTTCATAGTGTCCCATAGGTTGGGGGTATGTTGTGTCTTTATTTTTGTTGAATTCAAGGAAGACTTTAATTTCTTTATTTCTTCCTTGACCCAGGAGTGGTTCAGTAGTTGACTGTTCATTTTCCATGAGTTTGTAGGCTTTCTGGTGGTGGAATTGTTGTTAAATTCTAACTTTACTCCATGGTGATCCGATAAGACACAGGTGGTTACTCCAATTGTTTTGTATCTGTGGATGTTTGCTTTGTTACCGAGTATGTGATCAATTTTTGAGAAGGTTCTATGGGATGCTGAGAAGAAGGTATATTCTTTCCTGTTTGGGTGGAATGTTCTATAGATGTCTATTAAGTCCATTTGATTCATTACATCTGTTAGTTCTCTTATTTCTCTGTAAAGTTTCTGTCTGGTTGACCTGTCCATTGGTGAGAGAAGAGTGTTGAAATCTCCTGCTATTAGTGTGTGGGGTTTGATGTGTGCTTTGAGTTCTAGTAATGTTTCTTTTACATATGTGGGTGCTTTTATATTAGGGGCATATATATTCAGGATTGAGACTTCATCCTGATGAATTGTTCCTGTTAGGAGTATAAAGTATCCATCTCCATCTCTTCTGATTGATTTTATTTTGAAGTCGATTTTGTTCGATATTAGTATAGCCACACCCGCTTGTTTTTTAGGGCCGTTTGATTGAAAAACCTTTTCCCAACCCTTTACTCTGAGATGATGTCTGTCTTTGTGGTTGATGTGTGTTTCTTGTAAACAGCAGAATGTTGGATCCAGTTTTTGTATCCATTCTCTTAACCTGTGCCTTTTTATAGGTGAATTGAGTCCATTGATATTAAGTGATATTAATGACCAGTGGTTGTTAACTCCAGTTATTTATTTATTTATTTATTTTTTGGTGGTAGAGTTTGTGTGTTTCCCTTATTTGAGTTGTGCTGGTGGAAGGTTGTTAGATGTCTGTGTTATTATGGGTGTTATTTGCTTCCTTTAGTTGTGGTTTTCCTTCTAGTGCTTTCTGTAAGGCTGGGTTTGTGGCTATGTATTGCTTAAATTTGTTTTTATCCTGGAATATCTTGTTTTCTCCAGCAATCGTGAAAGAAAACTTTGCTGGGTATAGTAGCCTGGGCTTGCATCCATGGTCTCTTAGTGTCTACAGCACATCTATCCAAGACCTTCTGGCTTTCATGGTTTCCATAGAGAAGTCAGGTGTAATTCTGATAGGTTTTTCCTTTATACTTTACTTGACCTTTTTCCTTTGCAGCTCTTAATATTCTTTCTTTATTCTGTATGTTTTATGTTTTGATTATTATATGGTGAGAGGACTTTTTTTTGATCCAGTCTATTCGGTCTTTTCATGGTGTCCCAGATTCCCTGGATGTTTTGTGTTAAGAATTTGTTGGATTTGTTGTTTTCTTTGATCAATGAGTTTATTTTCTCTATTGTATCTTCAGTGTCTGAGATTCTTTCTTCTATTTCTTTTATTCTGTTGGTTATAGTTGTCTCTCTAGTTCCTGTTCATTTGTCCAGATTTTCCATATCCAGCCTTTCCTCGGTTTGTGTTTTCTTCATTGTCTCCATTTCAGTTTTCAAGTCTTGAACTGTTTCCATTACGTTTTTCATTGCTTTTTCTTGGTTTTCTATGGTATCTTTGAGGGATTTATTCATTTCTTCTAACTTTTATATTAGTCTTCTCATCCATTTCTTTAAGGGAGTTTTTCACATCCTCTTTAACGGTCTCTATCACTTTCATAATGTTATGTTTAAAGTCGATTTCTTCTCCTTCTTCTAGAATAGGTTGTTCAAGTCTTCCTGTTGCATATTCACTGGATTCTGGTGTTATCATGTTGCTTTTCAGGTTGTTGGAGGAATTCTTGAATTGGCGCCTACCCTTCTCTTCCTTCGAATGTGGTCAGGAGGGTCTCGGCAGCTTGGTCCTATTTTTGCTGTGGCTAACTGTGTCTTTGGGGATTTTTCTTGTTTTGCCCTCTCTTAGGTCCCCTCAGCACTGGAGTTGGCTCTCAGATCCCCTCCTCCCTGAAATTGGCTGTGGTGGTGGATCTAAAGATCCCCTCTGGATGGCTCTACTTGTACTGGATCAGGGCCACTTGCTGGCCAGGAAGAAGCCCTGCTGAATGGCCAGAAAATCTAGGGGATTGGAGGGCACCTGTACTCCCCTCTGGGGGTGTCTGACGGGCTGGCCGAGCATACACTTACCACTCAATATGGATCTACTGGTACCAGATCAGGGCCACCTGCTAACCAAGGACTTCGCAGACAAATGGGTGGGCTTGGTAGATTCCGGCTCTATGGAACAAAGAAACCCCTGCAACCTTGCAGTCACCATTGTGTCCCCAGAGCATCAGCCCTGAAGCAGGCTGAGTTGGGGGATCCTAGGACCCCGCAGTTGGGAAGGGGTGCTTGAGGGCAAGTTGGGGTGGGATATGTAGAGAAAGCCAGTAGCAAGGGAGAAGCCCCGCTGAATGGCCAGAAAATTTAGGGGATTGGAGGGCGCCTGTACTCCCTTCCCGGGGCATCTGGCCGGCTAGGCACATGCTTACCACTCCGGATGGATCTACTGGTACTGGCTCAGGGCCTTAAATCAGGTTTTTTATTCTTTTCCTTTTTTGCTGCAAAGTTATTTTTTTTAGCTTATATATACACACAAACAAAGGCAATTCTCTGAACTTGAATTTCTCAAGTCAAAAAGCAGACTAGAGTTATGTAGATTAATATCAGGGCCTTTGATTCAATTCCATTGGTTCACCTGTCTGTTTTTATGCCAATACCAAGTTGTTTTCATTACTATAGTTCTAGAGTAGAGATTGAAGTCAGGGATTGTGATGCCTCTGGAAGTCCCTTTGTTATATAGGATTGTTTTGGTTGTCCAAGTTTTTTTGTTTTTCCATATGAAGTTAAGTACTGTTCTATCAAGGTCTGTAAAGAATTGTGCTGTGATTTTTATTCAGATTACATTGAAACTGTAGATTGCTTTTTGTAAAATTGTCATTTTTACTATATTGATCCTACCTATTCAAGAACATGGGACATCTCTCCATTTTTGGATATATTCTTCAATTTTTTTTCTTTAAAGACTTAAGGTTCTCGTCATACAGGTCTTTCAGTTCTTTGGTTAGAGTTATCCCAAAATATTTTATGTTCTTTGTGGCTATTGTGAAGGGTGATGTTTCTCTGATTTCATTCTCAGCCCCTTTATCATCTGTATATAGGAAGGCTACTGATTTTTTTTAGTTAATTGTGTATCCTGCCACATTGCTAAAGGTGTTTATCAGCTGTAGGAGTTCCAGGTTAGAGTTTTTGGACTCACTTATGTACACTATCATATCATTTGCAAGTAGAGAGAGTTTAACTTCTTCCTTTCCAGTTTGTATCCCCTTGATCTCCTTTTGTCATCTTCAGACTTCAGCTAGGACCACAAGCACGGTATTAAAGAGATATGGGGAGAGTGGACAGCCCTGTCTTGTTCC
>PVIU01022551.1:0-29139 GCA_004026605.1 Ondatra zibethicus
GTCATTGTTTGTGGGTTCTCCATCTGCCAACTTTCGCCGCCACATTCAGAGAGTCTGGTTTGATCATATGCTCATTCAGTCCCAGTCCAGGTGGATTGGTGTGCTCCCATTAGTTCAGGCACACTGTCTCAGTAGGTGGACCAGCCCCTCACGGTCCTAACTTCCTAACTCATCTTCTCCCACCTTCTGCTCTTCACCTCTAAGGGATCTCTTGTGGCCACCTTTGGCAATTAGGAGGTCCTCCAAGAATGCTTGGCTGCTTTCTGTTCTTTCCCCAGCTACCCCATAGCTTCCCTGCGTTGCTAGGTCTGGAATGCTGGAATTCCCTAGGTCTGGAATGCTGGAATTCCCTAGGTCTGGAATGCTGAGCTCTGTGGTTCCCCCTCCTTCTTCTCAATGCTCTTCGTCTGGACACTGGAAACAAAACCCCAGGTTGTTCCCTGTTATTCACAAGGACCTGTGTAGTTTGAGATTTTTGTATTCCCCCATCCCACTTCAGCCAGTGGAGAACCTGACACGTCCCTGAACAATCTGTCTGCTTCTGCCTTGGAGCCTTTGTACTTGCTCCTGTGGTGAGCTGTGGGCCTGACTTCAGTTCAGACAGCGCCTCCTCCAGGAAGCCTCTCTTGCTTGCTCTGGCTGAGATCATATTCCAGCTCTCCCCACCCTGACCACACTTCATCTTCTGGCCCATGCTGCCCACTGCATCACATGTGTGTTTATCCATCTTCCTGAGGAGAAAAAGGAGCCGTGGGAAAGACAGCATGTCACTTGCTCTACTAGAGAGGGTGTGTGAATGACAGGGTGTACCTGGAAAATGTCCAGGATGCACCCGCTATGGAACCATAGGGCATCCTGGAGACCACAGGTCTCAGAAGTAGACCCTTGTTTACTTCAGGAGCAAATCATGGGGATGTGAGAATCACCCCTTCTCCTGGGGATAGGCTACTGCCCCAAGCTTCCTGGTGGGTTTAAACAGAGAGAGGCTGCCCTTTTTAGCTTCTGTTGAAGCTGAATCCTCTTCCGCTTCATGGGGAAGGAGGACCGTGGAGTGAGAGGATGGCAGAGGAGCTGTGGCCCCAGTATCTCACCTGTCTCCCTCCGTGCCACACCACCTGAATCCCCAGGGCTTTCCTAACACCACTCCCCATCCCATCACACCTTGATGAAAGTCTCCCCCATTGTCTATCCCAGGCAGCTGTGACAGTCAAGAACCACATCTGCCTTGGCCACCATAGTGGTGCACATTTGCTGAACAAGCAAACAAACTCCCGGACAGCCCTGGTGAGGTGGCCCGTCAGGTACTCCTGACTGACTCTTTGACCAATCTAGTCTAGTCCCTGGACACCTGAGAAGGAAAGTGGCCTTAGAGCTGCCGAGGACAGCAGTTTCCAGTGAGCACAGGCAGCCACACATCAAGTGGGAGTGAGGGTGTCACTTAGATCCTGGCCCTGCTCTGCCTGCTGTGTTACCTCAGGCAGGCCACTCCACCTCTCTGGGCACTGTAGTCTATTTGTAAAAGTAACCAGCCTATCATATCAGAGATAGCAAGAGGAATAGGAGCAGGCAAAGGGGAGTTCCTTGGCCAGGGCGTCAGACCCAGATGCTTACCCAGTGAGTGCCATGTCCCCTACAAGACCCAAGGGCTGAGGAAAGGAAGGAACCACTTTTGCTGCACTGTCCCAGCTGGAAGCAACAGAGTCAGAGTGTTTTCTGAAATGACAGGTTCTGAGGCAGGTGGTGCCTGTACATCACGGCCGCTCAGGAGAGCTGCGGCAGGCAGTGTGACAAGATGGGCACTGTCACCCTGCGTAACCAGGGCCATCCTCAGCCCTCCCTGCAGCCACTCATGTTTCCTCAGGACCCTCCAGGGTGCACTTCCGTCAGTTGTCTTTTACGGTGCACAGTGGCTCTGAGGGCAGAGCCCACCCTGGACATCCTCGTGCCTGCCCTGCATCTATTCATGTCTGTGTCTGTGCTCAGCTGACCCTGGATGGGAAATAATGATTTTTTAAAAATATGTATTTATTATGTATACAATATCCTGTCTGTGTATATGTCTGCATGCCAGAAGAGGGCACCAGACCTCATTACAGATGGTTGTGAGCCACCATGTGGTTGCCGGGAATTGAACTCAGGACCTTTGGAAGAGCAGGCAATGCTCTTAACCACTGAGCCATTTCTCCAGCCCTGAAATAATGATTTTTAAAACATTTCTTGTGTGTGTGTAAGAGAGAGATTGGGTATGTGCACAAGAGTGCAGGTGCTTGTGAAGGTCAGAAGAAATCAGTTCCCTGGCACTGGAGTTAGAAGCAGTTGTGAGTTACCTAATGTGGATGCTGGGAACTGAACCTGGGCTTCTGAACAGCAATGGACTTAAGCAGTGAACCATTTTTCCAACCCCTAGGATTTGTTTGTTTGTTTGTTTTTTGAGACAGGGTTTCCCTGCAGCCTTGGCTGTTCTGAAACTCACTCTGTAGACCAGGCTGGCCTTGAACTCACAGATCCACCTGCTTCTGCCTCCCAAGTGCTGGGAATAAAGGCGGGCACCACCACACTTGGCAACCCTGGGATTTTTGTTGTTGTTTTTTAATGTGCATTGGTGTTTGCCTGCATGTATGTGTGAGATGCCAGATCCCCTGGAACTGGAGTTACAGACAGTTGTGAGCTACCATGTGGGTGTTGGGAATTGAACCTGGGTCCTCTGGAAGAGCAGCCAGAGCTCTTAACTGATGAGCCATCTCTCCAGCTGTTGCTGGGTTTTTTTGTTTTTGTTTTGAGACAGGGTTTCTCTGTGCACCCTTGGCTATTCTGGAACTCACTTTGTAGACCAGGCTGGTCTCAAACTCAGAGATCTGCCTGCCTCTACCTCCCAAGTGCTGGGATTAAAGGCATGGACCACCACAGCCTGGCTCATACACTACTACCACCCGGCAACCCTGGGAATTTTTAAAGACAGGGTCTCACTCTGTCTTGTCTGAAACTTCGTATGTAAACTGAAAGGGATCCACCTGCCTTTGCCCACCAAGCACTAGGATTAGAAGTGTGTGTCACCATGTATTTTCAACAGGGAAAGTGCTTGCTGTGTAACTAGGGAAAGTGCTTGCTGTGTAACTATAATGGTCTGAGTTTAAATCCCCAGAACCCACATAAATGCCAGGAAAGTATGGTGCCCCAGGATCCCAGGAGCATGCTGGCTAGGTGAGGTGGCAAGCTCAAATGAGAGACCCTGCTCAATATGTAAGGTTAAGGAAAATACCCCATGTCATCCTCTGGCCTCCACACTCAGAATCATGTACCACACACACACACACACGGCGGGGGGGGGTTGCATTTTGGTGTTTCATGCCTATAATCCCAGCTCTCAGGATTGCCATGAGTTTGAGGCTAGCCTGGGCTACATAGTGAGATCATTTTAACAAAAGCTACAGGAGTCTTTCTTCTCATCAAAGTGAGTTCTGAGCAGGCTTTCTGCAGACACCAAGATTGTGTAGAGATTGGAGGGCCCTCAGATCCTGGAACCTAGCAGTGGAGTGCCTTGGGACAGTGTGGACCCAGATGCCCTGTGCATCTGTTAAAAGACATGTCCCTGTCTCTGGGCCACTGAAGTGTTCATATATGTGACATGGGGGTGATAGCTCACGCCGGTCATCCCAGCACTCAGGAGGTAAGAGGATCAGGGTTATCATTGGCTACATGGTGGATTTGAAACAGCCTGGGCTCATCAGGCCCAGTTCCTTTCACCTTTGAGTGTCCACTGACACACATAGCTTCTTCTCTACCGAAAATGTCACCAGGAAGAGCCACTGGGTCATGTTTAACTCTGGTGTCACTTTCTGAGGAAACACTAACTTTGCAGTGTGGTTACCCCATCCACAGTCCTTCGTGATAGGCAGTGGTTCAGATGCTCTGTAGGGAGGAAGACCAGAACAGGGCCTCAGTGGGGTTCCATGAACTTGGACTCGTCAGGGATCGGGTGCCTGAAGCTGTCAGGAGAGCCAAGTGCACCAGCAGGTCTACATGGAGTGGAACTCTCCCCTGTTCTGCCCTCTGACTGCAGGAGAGCTTTGTGGTGGGACTTGCCTAGGATGGAAGTCAAACTGGCCTGAAGTCCTGTCCCTTCACAGAGGGTTCCCACCCCCCTTTTCTTCCTCATGCAGGTGCTCATCTGCCGGAACTACCGTGGGGATGTGGACATGTCAGAGGTGGAGCACTTCATGCCCATCCTGATGGAGAAGGAGGAGGAGGGCATGCTGTCACCCATCTTGGCCCATGGCGGCGTGCGCTTCATGTGGATTAAGCACAACAACCTCTACCGTATCCCTGTGCTGTGGAGCGGGGGCTTGGGGGTGACATGCCCACTGGCTCAGGACAGCTGGGCAGCCAGAGGGCACACGGTTCAGAGAACGCTAAGTATATTCCAAAAGCTGCAGCCTGAAGCGAGGGACACGTGGCCACAGTGGTGGCCAGCTGGGCCCAAGGTTGGCCTTTGAAAGCATGTCATGTTAAACAGGGTAGGTCTTTGGATAGGGAGGCCAGATTGTCAGAGTGGATAAATGAGGGAAATGGGGTAGGAGTAGGGGTGAGGAGTTCTCACGTGCCCTGCATCCTCAGCCCCTCTTCAGCCGCAAACCAAACATGCTACCAGCTGGAAACCCACTGTGGGTGCACCCACCACTTGGGGCTTTGACTATTCAATAAGCCGTGGGGGGTACCAGCTCTGCAGTAAGTAAATGTGTGTGTGCCCCCAACAGGTGCAGACACTGCCTCTTCCTATGGACACATGCTCTAGCCTTGTAGTTCCGCCCCACCTTCCCACCCAGGCATGCTCCTGGAGCCACAGGTTAGCTGTGGTGATAGGTGCCCCCACCTCAGGGTAGGTCCCAGAAATATCCCCATCTCTAGAAGCCCTGAGGATAGCTCTGGAGAGGATATAGGTGGCCTGGGACCCCTAAGAGAAAGATGGCTACCTCTTGAAGCACACTCTAGCTGTGGCTGTCCAGCTGCAGGAATAGCTGAGGTTCTTGTTGTCTGAACAAGCCTAGTTGGACCAGCAGACAAGTCCCTGCCATCATAGTGCCGTAGTGCGGCAGCAAGGGCATAAGAGGGCTTGCTCCCCACATACCTGCATTGGGGCATCCTCCACCACTGCCCCACCCTCTTCTGTGTCCTGTGAGTTTCCAGCTTGTGCCTGGACCCTGTTCTATAATTGGGGCAAGGCTCAAGTAGACATGGCCTTCTCCCTCCTTTCCAGGCCTTCCTGCCCAGCACACAGGTCAGGCATGGGGATGGCATAAACGGGAACTGGGGGACTGGTCACAGGCCTCCCCTGGTAGCTCAGGCTAATAGGAAAGAGAAGCGGGAAGCTCCTGAGAGCTAGTGGGCAGGTTGTGCCAATGCAGTCGTTGTGAATCTGGCAGCCTCTGCTGGGGAGACCTGGAGGTTTCTGTAAAAAGTGTGATTGACAAATGCAGTCTGCAAGGCTAGGAAGGTGCTGTGTGATAGAACTTTTGCTGGGGAGACATTACATAGGGAGCTCGAGACAAACCAGTGTATGGAAACCACCAAAGTCCAGCTTGGTGAGCCAGTGAGTTTTACTGCAGTTACCTATATGATTATGGGTGAGGGGTCACCAAGGCCCACTCCAGCATGGTAACAGCTCAAGAAAGCTAAGATCAGCTCAGCTAGTTGCAGAGTGTCCCTCCCAAGTGACTCTGGACTAAACTTGTGCCAGGCAGCTCCCTCTGCTGGTCTCTCTGCACTGTAAAAGCCAGCCAGCAGGGTAGGAGTTTTCCAGTTCAGTTCCAACTTAATTTCTCCACGTCCTACAGAGTGTGCAGTGTCTTCTGCAAAAGGGTAGTTCTGCCATACAACCAACAGCAGTATCAGCAGCCTTTATGGTTTGTGGGGCCTTAGGGGATTCCCTGGCTAACAAATCACAGGGAGGTAGTGAAGGAGACACCCACACAGTGAGGGTTTCCTCCCAGACCCTGTATTAGGCATAAACCACACCCAAACACCCATTTTCACAGAGATCCTTTATTAAGCAGGGAGAAAAGTTAAAGTGGCTGCTTTTTGACCCAGGCAGAAAAACAGCAGCAAATGGCCTTGCAGTGTAATGGTAAAGAGGAGAAGGGAGGTCTGTGATAGAAAAGGAGATGGGGGTGGGGGCAACAAGGGAGAGGGGAATGTGTATTTGTCCCAGAGGACAAAGGACTGCCTTTGGGTAGAGGAGAGACAGATCTGGTCCATAGGCAAATGGTGGTTTATAAAGGTAAAGGGGAAAATCCCCATGTTAGGACGAGGTGTTTAATTTTAATTGGGCATGTTAATTTGGTGAACCAAAGGAGGCTTCTGATTGCTGGACCTTGGTACTCAGCCTCAGGAGGAGGAAGTGGTCAAATAAGGGAATAGACCTTGGTGGCTAGCTTTAGGACTGTAATCTAAGGGAATGGGGAGAAGAGCAAGGCCCGTGCTCCAGTAGACTAGTGTTCAGTGCTCCAGTGGACTAGTGTTCCTTCAGGTAGCCCACCTCTGGCCCTGTATTTTCATTCAATAACCTTATGGCCTCTGGGAGTGTCTTTTTCTATCATTTGTATTTAAACTCCTTACCTGTTTAGCAACCCATTTTTTCTTTACTTTTTAATTTCTAAAAAAAAATTTTATGTATAGGAGTATTTTGCCTGCATGTATGTCTGTGCACAGTGCCTATGCAGGCTAGAAGAAGGCATTGGCTACCCCAGGGACTAGAGTTACAGCCGGTAATAAGCTGCTGTTTGGATGCTGGGAATTGAACTTGGCCCTCTAGAAGAGCAACCAGTGCTCTTAACCACTGAGCCATCTCTCTAGCCCCTGTTTTTTTCCTTTAAGTTAACCAAGCCTCAGTTGGGTTGTAAGGCAGGTGGAAGTACCATTGTACCCGGTTGTCTTCAGCCGAATTCTGTATGTCAATGTTAGTGAAATGGCTGTCTCTCTCACTCTCTATTCTTCGTGAACACCCATATATACCCATATATAATCTTAGTTGGGCAAGACCCCTAATGGTTTGTGAAGGGACCATTACGGGCTCAGCCAAGACCAAGTTTTCAATACAAAGGAGATGTTTGCTCCAGAGAGACAGAGGACAGGGAATAAGAAACAAAGACAGGAGATAGAGGATGAATGAGAAGGGAAAGGGAATAAGGGAGACAAGGAAGGGATCTTTGTTCTGGGGGACAGAGGCTGCCTCTATATAGAGAGGAGACAGACTTGACCCAAGGCAAATGGCGGTTTATAAAGGTAAAAGAGACAGACTTGACCCAATGCAAATGGCGGTTTATAATTTTGATTGGGCATGTTAATTAGGGACCCAAATGGGGCTTTTGATTGCTGGATTTCAATACTTTGATAGTTGTACCTTGGTAGTCAGTCTCAGGAAAAGGAAGTGGCCAAATAAGGGTTGTTGGCTAGCTAGTTTTAGAAATGTAATCTGCTGGGCGGCGGTGGTGGCGCACGCCTTTAATCCCAGCACTGGGGAAGCAAAGACAGGCGGATCTCTGTGAGTTTGAGGTCAGCCGGGTCTACAGAGTGAGTTCCAGGACAGCTAGGGCTACACAGAGAAACCCTGTCTCGAAAAACCAAAAAAAAAAAAATTTAAGAAAAGAAAAAAGAGAAATCTAAGGCTCTTTAGCAAAGCAGAGGAGATGGGGGAGAAGGGCAAGGCCTGCTGGAGCCATGTTTGCCATGGTCAGACTGGCTAGAGTCCTTCAACTCATACAAAATGCTTATAAGAGGCTTGTGGCTGACTCCACACTGGTGAGGACTACTTGCACCCCTCACTGATAGACATAGGTCCTGTGAAGTTGACCTGCCAGTCTCTCACAGGACAGGCTGATTTATCTATGTGCCACATCCATTTGCCCAGGCCATAATCAAGAACAGGCCTCATGTGTTTGGAGAGCATACAAAATAGCAGCAGACTTAGCTATTTTCCAACCTATGTTGGCTTTCCTGTGACCAGGCTTTATATCAGTGGGAAGCTTCCAAGAGTACCTGAAGGGAATGGCACGTACTGTGGTCTGTTCTGGGCTCCCTGTCTGGGGAAGAATAGCCTCTCCCCAGGAAAAATGTTGCTGCACAATAGAAAGACACAGACCGGACCCTGCTTGCTTCTCCACCCAGCTGGGCTCTCCCTGTCTTGCTCCTAAATGCAGCATCCAGAAGCCATCCCTTAGTCCCTCCACTTCCTGTGTCCCCCAAGGCCCTGCTGACTGCTTACAACACGTCCCTGGCCTGGCTCATACTGGGCTAGTCCTAATCTTGGGCCCAGTGGACAGCTGAAGTGCTGCTGGGGCAGGGAGACATGGGGGGTCTGAAATGTGATATCCCAGTCCCAGAAGGCTTCTTGACTCTGCCACCATGCAGTGGTCGCCACTTCGAAAAAGAATGCCTGTGTGTCGCTGGTATTCTCCTTCCTCTACAAGGTGGTGCAGGTAAGGCCCCCAGCAGTGGGACTTCTCTTGGGAAGGGCTTTGGGTGAAGGATTGTAGCATTGTATACCCAGGTGATCCTAGGCCAGGAAGCCCAAGCTTCCTTGCAGGTGAGGTCTTTGGCCTCCATTGCATCCCCAAGAAAGTGAACAAAATGGGGAGACATCATGGTTGTGCAAATGTCTTGGGCAGGAGGGTGCATAGTGTAATCCAGGCCCTATGCCTGAACATAGGGGGTTGGGGTCAGTTAGATGCACAGGCTGGGCCTTGGGGACATGTCAGAATGTGCAGTCTGATGCTGGTTAGTGCACAGCTTTACCCAGGACACCTTTGGGTTTAAATCAACCTCTGGCTGCTGAAACAGCTAGAATGAAAGCAGAAGAGCTTTGGGCAGCCTGTTTGTTTGCTACTGGGATTGAGCAAGGGCTCCAGGGCTGGTTTGGGTTTCCACTGACTGCCTCTGGGGGTTGGGAACCCTTTTTTCCTCCCTCTTGGGTACCTTTTAGCTAAGGGCTGGGGATAGAGCAATGGAGCCCACTGGGAGAGCCCCTAGGTGGTTTCCTTCTGAGAAGACCCACTGTGAACATTCTTGCTTTGCCACCTCTGGCAAGTGGGCTATGCCTGGGGCATTGGGGTGAGCAGGGATGTGGGCACGTTTCTCCAGGGCTGGCCTTTCCCACTTGTTCTAATGACGGGCTTGCTCCAGTGTTGGTATGAAGACAGGCCTCCTGGTAACCCTCTGGGTCCCCTCCTTAGCATTCTAGCTACCCACTGAAAATGTAGGTACTTGTCTACAGCCAGACAGCCAACACCTTAGAGAGGTGGGCAGCAGCCTTGAGTCAGAGACAGGTGACAGGCACAGTTGGGGTGGACTGCAGAGGCCTCAGGCAGTTGATTGCTGATACAGGGTCATTCCTCCTGGCCAGTGCCTGTGGTCCATGTTCAGGGCCTGAGGGCCTGTGCCATCACCCACAGGGGCATCACCCATGAATGGCCCTCAGGCTGGGCTAAGGCCTGTTCTGCTGTGCCCTGCCCAGGTCTTCTCCGAGTACTTCAAGGAGCTGGAGGAGGAGAGCATCCGAGACAACTTCGTCATCATCTACGAGCTACTGGACGAGCTCATGGACTTTGGCTACCCACAGACCACAGACAGCAAGATCTTGCAGGAGTGAGTGCATGTGCCCCATTGCCTCAGTTACCAGCCCAGCAGGGCAGGCAAGTTGCTCTTTTTGTCCCTGCTGGTTTTTTAGTTATTTTAAGATGGTCCTGATCCTCCTGCCTCTGCCTAGGGAGTGCTTGGCAGACAGGAGAAGGCTGTGTGTCCTGTTTACTGGGCAATCCTGCCTGCACAGGCAGAGACCAGCAGGACACATGCTACACTTCATCCCTTCTATGCAGCCTGGGATGCCAGCTCCCCACTTGACAGGGAGTCCAGGGAAAGCTGCCATTGCTGTTCTGGTGGGATGGGGGTCACTGGACGGCCCAGGGCTCAGTCAATTCCAAGTACCCACATGTGCTGACCACTTGATCCCTTGTTCCCCACCCGGAACCATCACCCTGCCTCTGAAACTAAGTGCATGCGGCCTGCTCACTCTAACTGCACACTGTGCCAAGTCAGAGGCTGCCCTCCTAGAGCCCGCTGACGCAGGGCTTCCAGTGGTTGGGCCTACCCTGCTCCTTAGCCCCAGCCCAGAGTCAAGGCCCAACATTGCATGTCATCTCTGTAACTGAGGGGTGGCCCATAGGTACATCACTCAGGAAGGACACAAGCTGGAAACGGGAGCCCCTCGGCCCCCAGCCACCGTCACCAATGCTGTGTCCTGGCGCTCAGAGGGCATCAAGTACCGGAAGAACGAAGTGTTCCTGGACGTCATTGAGGCCGTTAACCTCTTGGTAGGCTGCCTTCTCTCTTCCTTTCCTATCTTGCCATCTTTTCCTGGATGGAAGCCAGAGGGATAAAACTGAAAACCAGCAAAGCCATCGGGCCTTAGCAGTAGATGGCAGGGCTTCCTCGGCTACTGGAGAGACCCTGCTCCCTCTGTCCTAGCCTCCCTCTCACTTAGAATCTGTAGGGACAACATTGTGGTGGCTCTCTAGAGACTGAGGTAGAGGAACCTCAAGTTCCTGACCTTTCAGGGTCACAACTGTCTCAGGAAAACAAAAATAGAAGTGTGCCACCAAGATGACTCAGCAGGTGAAGGCCTCTGACCATCAGGGCTCCATCCTGGACCTGTGGTGGGAAAAGAGAACTAACTCCTGTAAGTTGTCCTCTGAGCTCACACATGTGCACTCATGCATGTACACACACAGTAATAATATAAATAATGACAATTTAAAGAAATAGAGGGCTGGGGAGATGGCTCAATGAGCCAAGCTGCTGCTGAACCCTCCTGACCTGAGCTCTGTCCCGAGAGGCCTCAGAAAGGAGAGAAGACCAAAGTCATCTTCTGATCTCCACCCGACACATATCATACACATTCCTACACAGTAAAAATAACATTTTAAAGTAAAACATAGGTACAGCAGCAGAGCGCTTGTGTACAAGCATGAGGACCCAAGTACAGATCCCAGCACCTGAGTGGAAACTGGGTGTGCTGCCGTGCGCTGTGACCCAGCACTGCGCGGGTGGGGTGAGACCCTGCCCCAAACAAAGGATGGGGAACCATAGGGCAACATAGCTGATATGAAGCTCTGGCCTCCACATGTTCACACACAGGCATTAGCACACACGTGACAGAGCAAACACATACAAGCGTGTATAAAGTTGGCAAGCCAGCTCTGTCACCAGGAGACCCTGGACTTTTATTGCCACTCCGAAAGACCGCACCACAAGACTGCCAAATTTTCTAGAGTGCCGAGTCATGGGTGGTTTGAACTTTTGGCTTCTTATGTTTCTTGCATGGTGTTTGGTTTTTGTGGTACTGGGTGTGTACCCCAGGACCTCTGCACACAGAGGGTGATAGTTACCTGTGTAGCTGCAACAGAAGAGATAACAAGTACAAGCTAAGGGAGAAAGAGTCCATTCCGCATCACAACCATCGTGATCGGGGAGTCATGGGGGCAGGGGTGTGCGCAGCTGTCATGTAGTCCACAGTCAGGAAGCAGAGTAGTGAAGGCTGCAGTTCTCCTGGCTTCCTCCTTTTCACTTCTCCAGACCCCCAGCCTGTGGGATGGGACCCTCACATTCTGGGTGGGTCTTCCTTCCTCAGTTAACTCCCAGACCTGCCTCTGTCCAGAGGCCTGTCTCCTGGGTGACTCTAGAGCCTGTCAGGTTACCAATCAATAGTTACATCACATCAGGCAAAAAAAATTCATTATGTGTGAATGTGTATAAGTGTGCATTTGTGTGTTCATATTCATGCGGGGTGTGTATTTGTGTGTGTTTGCATATGGGGTGTGTGTGTATGTGTATTTGTGGTGTATTTGTGTATATGCATATGGAGTGTGTATGTATGTATATATGTGTCTGTATTTGTGTGTGTATACATGTGGGGTGTGTATATGTATATATATTTGTGTGTGTATGTGTATTTGTGGTGTATTTGTGTATATGCATATGGAGTGTGTATGTATGTATATATGTGTCTGTATTTGTGTGTGTATACATGTGGGGTGTGTGTATGTATATATATTTGTGTGTACATGTGTATTTGTGTGTATTTGTATGTGTATGCATGTGAGGTGTGTATTTGTGTGTATATGCATGTGAGGTGCATGTATGTGTATTTGTGTGTATGCATGTGAGGTGTATGTATATATGTTATATGTGTGTGAGGTGTATGTATGTATATATGTGTTTGTATTTGTATGTGCCTGCAGGATGTGCTTATGTATGTATATGTGTGTGTATGCATGCAGGGTGTGTGTATATGTGTGTATGTGGAGTGTGTATATATTTGTGTGCATTTCAGGTGTGTGTGTATGTGTGTGCGGGTGTGTGTGTGTACGCAAGTAGGGGGGGAGTGTGCATGAAAGTGCAGATGCCCACAGAGGCCAGTAAAGGAGTAGACTCCACTGAAGTTGCAGTTACAGGCAGTTGTGAGCCATCTGACATGAGTGCTGGGAACCAAGAGCTGCACCTCCCAGGTGCTGGGATGACAGGTGTGTTCCATACACCTGTAGTTTTTATTAGTGTTTGTGTAGCGTAAGCTCTTACAACCTGTTTCCTTTGGTTTGTGTTTATTGTAGTCTGTATTTTGTAAGAGATCCTCACTGTGTAGCCCTGGCTGGCCTGGGCAGAGTGCTGGGGTTAAAGCTGTACACCTCCCTACCTGGCCTTGGTTTTATTTCGTTCTAATCAATACAAGACCTCTCTATTTAGCCCTGGGTAGGCTGGAACTCATGGAAATCTCTGGAATAAGTGAGATGGCTCTGCTTCTTTATTCAAAGCAAAAGAATCGAACCTGCTGATAAATACTGATCCTGCGAGTGATCTCAGCAGATGGTGAGACGTCAGTGAAGGGAACAGCCTGGGCTTGGAGCCTCTGGCACTAGGTGTGCAGTGAGCGAGCCTGCACCACAGAAGAAAGCTAGCACCACTGTCCTTGAATGCACAGATATCTCCCTGCCTCAGCTTCCCAAGTGCACCCCACACCTATCTCTTATGCTTCTCCTATGTATTAGTTGCTTTTCTCTTGCTGTGGTAAAACACTGTGACCAGGGTACCTTTTTTAAATATATACATTTTTATTGATATTTATTGAGCTCTACATTTTTCTCTGCTCCCCTCCCTGTCACTTCCCTCCCCCAAGGTCCCCATGCTCCCAATTTACTCAGGAGATCTTGTCTTTTTATACTTTCTACTTCCCATGTAGATTAGATCTATGTAAGTATCTGTTAGTGTTCGCATTGTAGTCTTAAGTTCTCTGGTATTGTGGTTTGTAGGCTGGTTTTCTTTGCTTTATGTTTAAAAACCACCTGTGAGTGAGTACATGTGATAATTGTCTTTCTGTGTCTGGGTTACCTCACTCAAAATGATGTTTTCTAGCTCCATCCATTTTCCTGCAAAATTCAAGATGTCGTTGTTTTTTTCTACTGTGTAGTACTCCATTGTGTAAATGTACCACATTTTCCTTATCCATTCTTCGGTCAAGGGGCATTTAGGTTGTTTCCAGGTTCTGGCTATGACAAATAAAGCTGCTATGAACATAGTTGAGCACATGTCCTTGTGGCACGATTGAGCATCCTTTGGATATATGCCCCAAATTGGTATTACTGGGTCTTGAGGAAGGTTGTTTCCTAATTTTCTGAGAAATCGCCACACTGACATCCAAAGGGGCTATACCAGCTTGCATTCCCACCAGCAATGCAGAAGTGTTCCCATTTCCCCACAACCTCTCCAGCATAAGTTGTCATCAGTGTTTTTGATGTTGGCCATTCTTACAGGTGTACGACGGAATCTCAGAGTTGTTTTGATTTGCATCTCTCTGATGACTAAGGATGCTGAACATTTCCTTAAGTGTCTTTCAGCCATTTTAGATTCCTCTATTGAGAGTTCTCTGTTTAGGTCTGTATTCCATTGTTTTTTGTTGGATATTTTTTCTTTTAGTGTCCAGTTTCTTGAGTTCCTTGTATATTTTGGAGATCAGACCTCTGTCTGATGTGGGGTTAGTGAAGATCTTTTCCCATTCTGTAGGCTGTCGTTTTATCTTGTTGACTGTATCCTTTGCTTACAGAAGCTTTTCAGTTTCAGAAGGTCCCATTTATTAATTGTTTCTCTCAGTGTCTGTGCTGCTGGGGTTCTATTTAGGAAGTGGTTCCCTGTGCCAATGCGTTCAAGTGTACTTCCCACTTTCTCTTCTATAAGGTTCAGTGTGGCTGGGTTCATGTTGAGGTCTTTGATCCATTTGGACTTGAGTTTTGTACATGGTGATAGATATGGGTCTATTTTCATTCTTCTACATGTTGATATCCAGTTATGCCAGCACCACTTGTTAAATATGCTTTCTTTTTTTCCATTTGATATTTTTTGCTTCTTTGTCAAAAACAGGTGTTCGAAGGAGTGTGAATTCATGTCCAGGTCTTTTATTCAGTTCCATTGGTCCTCCTGTCTGTTCTTATGCCAATACAAGGCTGTTTTCAGTACTGTAGCTCTGTAGTAGAGTTTGAAGTCAGGGATTGTGATGCCTCCAGAAGTTCTCTTATTGTACAGGATTGTTTTGCCTAACCTGGGTTTTGAAGTTGAGAACTGTTCTTTCGAGGTCTGTGAAGAAGGTTGCTGGGTTTGATGGGCACTATGCTGAACCTATCGGGCACCTTTGTAAGGAGAGAGTTTATTGGGCTTATGGTTTCCAAAGGCAGGGACAGCACGGCAACAGGTAGTAGACAAGACATCTGCAGCTGGAGGCTGACAGCTCCAACTGTAAGCATGAAACAGAGGGAACGGGGAATGGCATGAGGCTTTGAAACCTAAAAGCCAGTGACGTCCAGTGACGTCCATTCTCCAGCAAGGCCACACCTCCTAAGCCTCCCAAACAGCACCAACTGGGGAATGTGTTCAAATGCCTGAGGCTGAGGAGGGTGTTTCTCATGCAGACCTCCACGCCTCACCCTCTACATCTTGTTCAGAGTGGGTTCTGCTGGACATCATTTGTGCACATCTGTGTGAGTGCCACAGTGGAGGTCAGAGGACAATCTTGGTTGTCAGTCCTGAGCCTTCCACCTTGTTTGAGATGGTCCTTTTCTCCTTTCTTGTTTGTTGATGTGTACACCAGGCTTGGAGGCCCAGGGAATTCTGTCCTCACCTCCATTGCAGGTGCTTACAATAAGCATCAGCTTTATAGGGCTCTGGAGACTTGAACTCAGGTCCTTATGCTTGCATGGCAAGCACTTTACTTACTGAGCTACCTTCCCAGCCCCAGTCTCTGTCTTCTAATTGATGTGTTTAGATCGTCTGTACTCATTGAGTTTCTGGGCTGCTGTTTTGCCTTCTTTTCTGCTTCCTGTTCTCCGTCTCCTTCCTCCTCTCCCTGTGGGTCATAGAGACATTTCAGGGTTCTGTTGTTTCTTCCTTCTGCTTCTTTCTGCCCTTGTCTCATGGTGTGGTTATCTTAGTGGCTTCTGCAAGGCACCTCAAGCTGTGTGTCACATGGTATTTGGGCAAATGATGGATCACACTCAAGATGGTGCTCCCTTGAGGACTGCCAAGGACCTGGGAAGTTCCTAAGGCTTTCCCATCCTCACCCAGTGCCGCAAATGCTGACATACACATGCCGAGAGTGCTCTGGGTTGTGCCATTGTGCCCTGCACCCATGTTTGCTATGCCACCCTTTCAACATGGGGCTGCAAATTTAGAAAACATGCCAGCGAAACAGCAGCCATGTTTGCTGTATCATTTGGCAGTCTCATATAACTTGGTGCCACTGAGAGGTAGTGTCTGCTGGTGGCCCATGGCCAGTCTAGGTTCAAGTAGGCCCTCTGTAGTACTGTCATGGTGACATCACTGGACACTACAGTCCAGTTTCTGTGCATGTAAAAGTGGGCTTGGGTTTCCATCTGCTTAGATGAGTGACCACCTCTGGTAGTAGAGCATCACCAGCCCTCCAGGCTTGGGACCCTCTCACCTGCATCTGGATTATCTGCTTATCCTGGGGACAAACACTAGGGAGAAAGTCAGGTTTGCAATTGAGCCAGAAGTGGTGGAGATGACGCCTTACATGGTTCCCACTGTCCCCAGGTCAGTGCCAATGGCAATGTGCTGCGCAGTGAGATTGTGGGCTCCATCAAGATGCGGGTCTTCCTCTCAGGCATGCCCGAGCTGCGCCTGGGCCTCAATGACAAGGTCCTCTTCGACAACACAGGCCGTGAGTACACAGAACAGTGCAGAGGCTGGATCATTCTTGCCTCAGGGAGGTGGCTTCCCCTGACCCCTACCTAGTGCACGCTATCCAGTGTGACAGCTAACTGCTTTCAGGTGACAGGTCTAAGAAAATGCCTTGAGTCATTGAGGTGGCTCAGCAGGTAAAGGTGCTTGTTGCCAAGCCCCACGACCTTGATGTGATCTCGTGAGCCCACGTGGTGGAAGGGGAGCACTTCCTGCAAGTTGCCTTCTCACTTCATGTGCACACTGAAGCACACACCCTCCCATATACAGTAAATAAGATGTAACAAAGAATTTCACACTGCTCAAAAGACCTCAAAGGCTAGGGCTGCAGATCAGTAAATGGTCGACATTGACCGAGCAGACCTGGGTTCAGTATCCATCAGCACCAAAAAACACGGAAAGATCCGGGCTGATGTGGTGGCACCTGCCTGTCATCCTATTCCTCAGGACACTGAGGTGGAAGATTATGAGTTTGAGACCATCGTGGAGTACAATGTGAAGCTGTCAGGAGGGTGATAGAGAGCTAAGGTTCTGAACACTTAGACATCATTTGTGAGGCCCAGCCTGTCCCACAAACAGAGGCCTGTACTGTTGGGAGGTCACACACCAAGGTGCTTTCTATGGTGAGGCTTCCAATGGCAGAGCACAGCACAGGTGGGTGTGCCTGGGCTTCTGTGGCTTCTCATTGGCCATACCACCTAGGCCCTAGTTTCAGGTTCCTGGCCCCTGGTGGCCTCCTGGACTTGCTAGCTCTAGGTGCGCACTCGGAAATGGGTGGGACACCATACCCACTTAGCAAGTGTGTCCTGACCAGCTGCTGAGGACTTAGCATGGCACAGGGAGCCCAGACCCCAGAACTCCATGCCAGTGTTAGGCTGAGATGTGGAGGCAGGAGGATGACAGTTGTCTAGGAACTGGCCCCTTGTGCATACAATAGAGATGTCTTCTGGATATGGGGTAGGCTCTGGTCTGCCAAGGTGGTCTTGGCAGTAGGAACTCTACACAGAGACTCTAAGCCGCATGCCAACCTCACCTCTGCCCCACATAGGAGGGAAGAGCAAGTCGGTGGAGCTGGAGGATGTGAAGTTCCACCAGTGTGTGCGGCTGTCACGCTTTGAGAACGACCGCACCATCTCCTTCATCCCTCCTGATGGAGAGTTTGAACTCATGTCCTACCGCCTCAATACCCACGTGAGTGCCTCCCAGGGTAGCTCAGCATCAGCTCTAACCACCTCTGTGCCACCTTCCAGCCCTGTAGGTGAGCAGAAGCCTTGCCCATTGCTGGACTTCCTAGGGTAGACTGTGGGGCAGTCCAGGGAGGCTGCCCCACCACTTGCCTGCACACTGGCCGGGAAGAACAGGCTTCAGTTTCCCCTCAGTAAAGTGAGACTTGATGTGAGCGCCTTCCTTCTGCCTTCCCCACAGGTGAAGCCTTTGATCTGGATTGAGTCTGTGATTGAGAAGCATTCCCACAGCCGCATCGAGTACATGGTCAAGGTTGGTGGGAGAGCGGGCACCCTGTCACCTGGGACCGGTTCAGCAGCAGGGCGAGGGGACAGGCTCATACTGCATATACTTACCTTGTCCTAGGGGGTGAGTGCCTTGGAGGCCTAGGACAGGAGGGAGAGTCAGGTATGAGCACTGGCTGGAAAAGCCTGGTGGTAGAAAGTGGGGACCCACTGCCAAGTAGGGACTGTGTAGCCCTGGTAGGTGGCTGGGGTGGGGGTGGCTAGACTCCCTCCCCTGCATCCTCCAGAGCCTCTGCCCGGGGCCTCCTTGCAGGCCAAGAGCCAGTTCAAGCGGCGGTCAACAGCCAACAATGTAGAGATCCACATACCAGTCCCCAACGATGCTGACTCGCCCAAGTTCAAGACTACAGTGGGGAGTGTCAAGTGGGTCCCCGAGAACAGCGAGATCGTGTGGTCCATCAAGTCCTTTCCGGTGAGCCCCATATTCACACATGCCCCTAAACACCTCCCCCATGGGGCTGGAGAGATGGTTCAGTGGTTAAGAGCACTGACTGCTCTTCCAGAGGACCCGGATTCAATTCCCAGCACCCACATGGCAGCTCACAGCTGTCTATAATTCCAGTTCCAGCGACCCGACACCCATGCACATAAAAAAAAAATGTAAAAGCCCAGTCCCTCCCTCTTGGCCTGTGGATCAGGACGCAGCTCTCAGCTGCTGCTTCAGTGCCGTGCAGCCACCACCTGTCTGTAACTCCAAGCTCTGACACCTCACAGACACATGAGGCAAAATTCCAGTGCACATTAAAAAACAGTCCCCCATACCCACCCTCGTCCCACCTCTGGAACTGCAGTCTTGGGAACAAGAGGCAGCCCAGGGAGAGACATCCTGTACAGTTCCTCTCAGTGTCCCAGCAGGGCTGGGGAAGGGCAGGCTGCAGATCCATCCCAGGAGAGCTTTCACTTGGTGCCCAAGACAGCCACTGCAAAAGCCACTGTAACGTGATGTCACTTGCCACAAATTCTGTTTTCTCGTGAAAGTTGTTTTGTATTTTTGTTTTGTGGGAACTTTGTTTGAAACAGGGTCTCCCTTAGTAGTCTCAGTGGCCTGCTACTCACGATGTAGCCTACACTGACCTCCTAACTATGTAGCCCAGGCAGCCTGAAATTCATCATGGATTGTAAGTTGGCCCCAAAATGACCATATCGTTCAGGCTGACCTCAAATTCACCATGTATCCCAAGCTGACCTTGAACTTGCCTCCATTCCCCTGCCTCTGTCTCCTGATTGCCGGGTCATGAGACCCAGCTTACACTCAGTTTGCATGTGTTTTCCTATGGGTAGATCTTCTCTTTCCATTTTCTCCTCCCTTTGCTTTTGGGGGCCAGGAACTGGAATGTTATTTTCACCATCTCCCATGGAGATTCCATGGTGTCCTTTATGGCTGGGAGCTGATGCGGAGAACCTGTGCAGGAACCAAGGCTCAACCCTAGTTCGCCCCAACTCCTAAGCAGGGCTATATTCACAGCCACTCCTGTGCCCCTCAGCCTGAGCTCAGGAGACCAAAGACCATGTTGTCCCAGACAGAGCTAGAGCCAGGGTGCTCTACCTGGCCAGGGCAGGGCAGAGGCCCCAGTCAGTCCTGACTGACCAATCTCAAATCACCTCCAAGTTATTGCTAGGTTCCTGCCCACCCACCATTCAGCACTATCCTTCTGCCTGTTCCTAGTCCCCTTGGACTTTTCTGCATTTATCTTACATGTTCGGAGACTGAATAGGAGGGACTGCTGTGGAGCACACCACCCTCAGTGTTTTCCCAGGCTCCCTTTCCCACCATGGCCAGTCTGGCCTGTCTCTCCCTAGGAGCTGGTGAAGCCCCTTCACAGCCTGCCCAGTTTCTGCTCTTGGGAGACAGTACATTAGTTGTGGGCCGGGCAGCTGGGCAGCTGCCTAACAGCCCCTTGCATTGTCTACCCAGGGTGGCAAGGAGTACCTCATGCGGGCCCACTTTGGTCTTCCCAGTGTAGAGGCTGAAGACAAGGAGGGCAAGCCTCCCATCAGTGTCAAGTTCGAGATCCCCTACTTCACTACCTCTGGCATCCAGGTATGAGTGCCAGGGCTGACTGCCCGGAACACTTAAGCCCAGAGTCACAGCAGAAACCCCAAACCCCAATCCTAGTGTGGGGTCTATTTCCTTGGAGCCTCTCAGAAGGTGTCCCCAGAAAAACTGGGACTTGACCACTTCTGACAACCCCTCCTGCTGTGCCCAGCCTGTCTTGATTGAGGGGCGATAGCAGGGATGTGGCACACGGCACACTCAGAGCCTTTGTGTCCAGGTGCGCTACCTGAAGATCATTGAGAAGAGCGGCTACCAGGCGCTGCCCTGGGTGCGCTACATCACACAGAACGGAGGTGAGTGGCTGCCTGACAGCAGGACCTGTGAGGTCTCTCTGGGCTGGGGCTTCCTGTGTGGAGCTGAGGGTGGGTGTCCCATGTCCCCATGTGGAGCTGAGGGTGGGTGCCCCATGTTTCTAGATTACCAGCTCCGGACCCAGTGAGGGGCCTCTGCAACCATCCCAGCCCACCTGGCCTCAGGACGCACCTGCCACATGCACCCAAACTGAAGCTGGAGGGTGGCTCTGGACATAAGCAGCAACCCTCCTCTCAGTCCTGCGCGAACCCATGCAGAACCTCTTCCCTGGTCCCATTCTGTTCTGGGGTGGGAAGGAAGGGCCTGCCAGCCCTCCCCAGAGACAAGCCAGCTTGAGCCCTGGCTCCTGGTGCCACTCACCACCCTGTGGATGCCATCCTCGCCCACCACCAGGGTCTCCTTGTGCTGCCATTTTGTTGCGCATGTTGATCACTGTCATTTGTTGCTGTCCTGTCACCTGCTACACGTGTCCTGTGCAGTCACCATGCAGCACTTAGTGAGGGCAGCTGTCCCCTCTGCACACTGCTCCATGTCCAGGATAGTTGCCTGGTTGGCTGGGCTTCCCATGCCAGCCCTAGGCCACAACAGTGTTTCCGCAAGAGGGTACATGGCCTCTCAGCCTTTGCCCCCGAGAGTTCCTGGGCAGGCATGGGCTACTGTCACTATACAAAGCTACCTTGCCCTCTACCCCGTGTGACAATTGCATTAAAGTCCATTTGTTACACTTGCTGTCTGTCCTTTCTCTCTGTGCTGTGGTTCAGGCCCACTTGGACACCCTGAGTTGTGGCCAAGTAGGCCTAGCAATGAGGGGACTAGCCGACCCTCCCCTGAGTAGCTGGAGCCCTTCTGAGGGACACAGGGTAGATTATCTTCACTGGGTCTAGCCTGCTGTCTCCTGTGGATGGTAGCCTTCTTCGGGTGGTCTGAAATTGGAGGCTCCCATGTTCTCACCTGTCCAGGCTTGGGCTCGGCCCCCAGACTGGTTCCCAAGTTCTGATGGGCCTAGGAGTTGTGTCTCCGTGGTCTGTCCGTGGACTTTGCCCTCAGCATCTTCTCACTCTGGGTGCTGCCCTCCTGCCTCTCCTTGGCACCCTACTCCCACTTGGGATGTGTCACGTGCATCTCACCCCCCATGGCCAAGAGCACCCTGGAGGCCTCACCCTTCCCCTTCTTTACCCACTGGTGGCCCCGAAGGCTGCCCAGTTCGGACTGTGTCCCACCACCCTATCACCCTCCACAGGTATGCAGCACTGCAGGTTATGGCTCTGTGCATCCTGTTTTAGTCCAGCCACCCAAAACCCCACCCACCATTGATCTGCACATGTGAGGGACAGAAATGTGCAGGATTCTGGCTTCCACACTTGCACACCAACAAGCAGAAATGGCACCTGAAAGGCAGAGGAGCAGGCTGGGCCATGACAGGGCACAGAGATGCCCAAGCTCAGCCCCAAGCAGGGAGCAAGGCTGAGCACCAATGTCTCAGGAGACAGAGGAAAGCTGGTCTACAATCTGCCAGCCAGAAAGATGGCGCAGCAAGTTAAATGGCTGCCAAGTCTGAGGACCTGAGCCCAACCCTCAGGGCTCACTTGCAGGATAGAGACAGCTGCCCTCTGACCTCCATGTGAGCTAATATACATGCTCAGAATAAAAAGGAACCAAGGCAGGTATGGTGGCCCCCGCCTGTGACTCCAGTACTTTGGAGGTTGAGGCAGGAGGATCATAATACCTTATCTCAGCAAATAACAAGAAGTGGGCAAAGAGGCTGAAAAGGTGAGTCTCTGAGTTCTACCCTAGCACCCACAGGGAGACTCACACCGCCCCCAGGGCCAAGGGACCCAGTGCCCTCTTCTGGCCTTTCGAGGGCACTGCATGCACTTGGCACACCCATACATGCAGGTGAAACCCCATAGCCATAAAAGTAAGTAGATAGGTGAAGAAACTGGAGTCACAGGGACTGTGGGCCACTACAGGTGCTGGGAACCAAACTCAGGTCCACTGCGAGAACAGCGTGTGCTCCACACTACCGAGCCAGCTCCACGGCCACATAAAAGTAAATCTTTTTTAAAAAAAAGTTGGCATCTGGAACACATAAGGCTCTGGACTCTGTCCCCACACTGCAAAGAAAAAATATTCCCGATGGAGGGCGTTTGCCTCATATAAGCCCTCCTGTCCTCAGATGACATGGGAAGGTGCTGAAAAACATGGCAGCCTCTAGAACTGTGAGGGAATACTTTATGCTTTTTGCTGTTGTTGGTTTTGGTTGTTCTGAGACAGGTTCTCTTTCCATAGCCCTAGCTGTCCTGGAACTCACTGTGTAGACCAGGCTGGAGCTCGCTGAGCTACCCTGCTTCTGCCTCCCTGGTGCTGGCCTTAAAGGTGCAAGCCCCTGGGGGCTTGCTTGTACCCTGCCTACAGCGCTCGGTCACACCAGCAGTGAAATGCAGCCTGGTCTGGACCGGCTTGTTCATCCACTTGTGAATGGACATTCGTCAACCACTGGGGGAACAGGTCGCATTGTCTATTTGAGATAGTTCACTCTGTAACCAAGCTAGTCTGTAATGCATAGAACCACCTGCCTCTGCCACCCGAGTTCTGGGATTAAAGGCGAGCCCTAGCACCTGGCTCACTTTCTGGTTTGGAGTCGGTCTTTTCATTCATTCATTTGGTGTGTAGGTCAGAGGACAAGTGTCAGGAGTCAGCGTCTCCTCCACCATGTATATCTGGGACTTGAATTCAGGTCATCAGGCTGGGTAACACCTTTACCCAGTATCCCATCTTCTTGGTTCTTTTAAAAATAGTTACTACAGCCGGGCAGTGGTGGTGCACGCCTTTAATCCCAGCACTCAGGAGGCAGAGGCAGGTGGATCTCTTCATTTAGGGCCATCCTGGTCTACAGAGCAAGCTCCACGGCAGCCAAGGCTGCACAGAGAAGCCTGTCTCAAAGAACAAGAAGAGAGTGGCTGTGTTCATCTGTTCGCTCATCTTTGCAGCTGTGCTTCGGCAACACACAGTGAGAAAAACAATAAAAGGTGGGCCAGAGAAAAAATATACATGACCTTCAAAACCCAGACAGACAGACAGACGGGCTTTTCAAAGAAGTGGGATAACTGAGTGACATTTCCAGCCTACTTAGGGGAAAGCCCCGACCCCAGTTACACACTGAAGTGTCCCCAAAGGTTGAACCACATTCCTCAAACAGTGAACTCAAATGGGGCAGCCCTGGGGTGGGTACCACCCAGCATGCACAGGGCTCTGGGCTGCAGCCGCAGGACCACGGGGGAAAATAAATCACACTAAGCATGCCTGGGTATCCAGATGCGCACAGCACACATGAGACCCAAGACACAAAATGACATAAGACTAATTGTGATCATATATCTCCCCTGTTCAAAAGCCTACCATGGCTCCTCCGTGCCCTCAGAGAAAACCCTCATGCCCTACCCTGCTGGTCCCCTCTGTCCCCACAGAAACCCTTCCCCGCCCATCCTTCCTCCCCACCCCAACACAGCCTGTTCTGTTGTTAGCTACATCTTGACATGCATGAGAGAAACCTTTCTTGTCCCTCCAGTTTGTTGTACACACACACACAGAGTTGCCTCTGTCCCTAAGGCTTGGTTGTCACTGTTCTGTTCTCAGGGAGAAAAGCTGCTCTATCCTTGGGATGTGCAGACTGGTTCATGGGACGCTTCCAATTGTGGCCACTAGAGGGCACACGTGTGTTAGAAATAGCTAGCCACAGAAAAGGAAGCAAGGCAGGATGGGGACCGTGGCCTGCAGACTGGGTTGGGTGTTCTTGTTTTAAATGTTTTGTCTGCATGTACAAACCTATGAGTGGTTGTGAGCCATCATGTGGGTGCTGGGGACCAAACCCATGGTGAGAACAGCCAGGATCTCATGTAGCTAGCTAGTTGGCCTCAAATTTTTGATGTAGCCAAGAATGACCTCCAACTCAGAATCCTGCTTTCACCTCCCAAGAGCGGAAGATGTAGGCCTGTGCCACCACACCCAGTTTACCCAGTGTTTGGACGTGAACCCCAGGCTTCACGAAGACCAGGCAAATGCTCTGCCAAGTGAAGCCCAGCCCTGGTTGGTTTGTTTGAGAAAGGGTGCGTGAAGTACCAATTCTGACCTACATTTTTGTTTTGTGTTGGCTTTTGATTTTTTTAAAGTATTTTTAATATTTTTTATTTACTATGTATACACCTGTCTGCATGTATGCCTGCAGGCCAGAAGAGGGCACCAGATCTCATTACAGATGGTTGTGAGCCACCATGTGGCCGCTGGGAACTGAACTCAGGACTCTGGAAGAGCAGGCAATGCTCTTAACCACTGAGCCATCTCTCCAGCCCCTGGCTTTTGATTTTTTTCAAGGCAGGGTTTTTCTGGCTGTCCTGGATCTCTGTAGAACAAGCTCACTGCAAACTCAGAGATTCGATTTCCTCTGCCTCCTGAATACTGGAATTAAAGGCATGTATGTGTCCTGCTGCCCAGCTCCCGGCCTCTGGCCTGCTTTTGGTCCTGGCTAACTTATACCCGAAATAATTACACAGAAACTGTATTCATTGAAATACTGCCTGGCCCATTAGCTCTAGCCTCTTATTGGCTAACTCTCACATATTCGTTTAACCCATTTCTAATAATCTGTGTGTCACCATGAGTCGTGGCTTACCGGGAAAGATTCAGTGTGTCTGACCTGGCAGCTTCATGGCAGGCGGCTCTCCCTGACTCTGCCTTCTCTATCCCAGAATTCTGTTCTGTCTACTCCACCCACCTAAGGGCTGCCCTATCAAAAGGCCAAGGCAGTCTCTTTATTCAACCAATGAAAGCAACAGAAATACAGAAGGACCTCCTACACCATACCACCACTGCTGAGCACAACTGTTTTTAAATAGAGGTGAAATTCAGGTACCATGTAGCTGATAATTTATTTTTAATTATTTGAGGCGGTAGCTCTCAATCTTCTTAATACTGTGACCCTTTAATACAGTTTTTCGTGTTGTGGCAACCCCCAGCCATACAATTATCCCATTGCTACTTCATAACCGTAATTTTACTACTGTTATGAATACTACTGTTAATACTTTTGGAGGCAGAGGTTTGTCAGGGGTTGTGACTCCCATTTGAGAACTGCTGACTCGGGGGCCATGTAATGACATTGCACGCCTTTGGGTACAGGAGAACACCCCATTCAAGGCAGGGTTTCTCGGTCAGTCTGGCTTCCCTGCTGATTGGGATTAGAGACACAGTGCTGCTGTCACTTGGGTCCTGGGGTCCAGGCTCTGGTCGCATGGTCGCATACATACATCTCTCACAAGGAAAGCACTTATTCACCAAGCAGTCTCCCCAGGCTCACAGAGGGCTTTGAAATGAGCATTCCAAACACTGGCGATATTGCGTGACCCCCGAATCCTACCATGTCCCCTACCATCATCCCCACATGCTTCCCCAAACCCTGGAAGCCATTGCTCTGCTACCACCTGCATGCAGTAGCCTGGTCTGGATGCTTCAGGTCAGTGAGGTTACACTATGGAGCCCTACATGTCTGCTGTCACTCAGGAAGGTTTTCAGTTTGATCTCACTGTGGCACAAGTAAGTGCTTCGTTCCCTTTTTGTGCCTGAGTATGACCCAGCTGGACACGTCTCACTGCTCATCTGTTGGCTGACGCATGGCTGTCCCACCTTCGAGATGCTGCATTCAGACTTTGAACCCTAGGCACAAAGATCAGCCTGACCATTGCCTTGCAGTTCTCTTAAGTAGATTCCAAGTAGTGGAATTCCTTCTTTGTGAAGACCCTTGCTCTTGGCAAGGTAGGAAGGTGGTGTCTTGAAATTTCTTGTAAATTCCTTGCACGGCTCACATGCTTTTTCCACCACCTATCATGAACTGCAGCCCCTGCCCCACACCACCTAACCTCCATCAACCTGGGAGTGGAATTTACATTGTCTCCTTGGCAGAAGCTCCATTCCCGAGCCACACCCCCAGCCCCTCACTGGGGGGGATCCTAGGCAGGGGCTCCACTCCTGAGCCACACCCCCAGACCCTTATTGGGGGATCCTAGGCAGGGGCTCCACTCCTGAGCCACACCCCCAGACCCTTATTGGGGGATCCTAGGCAGGAGCTCCGTTCCTGAGCCACACCCCCAGCCCCTCACTGTGAGGGATTCTAGGCAGGGGCTCCGTTCCTGAGCCACACCCCCAGCCCCTCAGTGTGAGGGATCCTAGGCAGGAGCTCCATTCCTGAGCCACACCCCCAGCCCCTCACTGTGAGGGATTCTAGGCAGGGGCTCCGCCCGAGTCACACCCAAGCTCAAGTACATCTTAAATGTGTATCCTGATACACGAATCCTTCCTGCATGCCCTTGATTGTAGTCATCCTCCTTCCTAGAGAAAAACATCAGCTAAAACCACTAGTTAGTTTCAGTTGTTTTAAGATTTTACTTTATTATTTGTGGAGATCACGTCAAATTCCTGGAGCTGGGGAGTTGTAAGCTATCCTACATGTGCTGGGAAGCTCTCAGGTCCTCTGCAGTTGTCGCCAGTTTCTCTTGTGACCTCTGTCCTTGGCCATCGTTACATCAGCAGACTCTCCAGTCACTCTTCTACCTGCCTTTATGCAAACTTTGGCCATTATCATTCTCCTACTTACCTGTGTACAGTGGACCGCATCCCCTCATGAGCTCTTGGGCATGAAGCTATTCCAAGCATGCCTGTCTTACTGTGGCAAATGTGTGGCTAGTGTCCAGGATAGAATGTTTGGATTATAGGCGACATCTGAAGTCAGCATAATGGGTGCTGCAGTTTGCGAAGCTGGTGCCTCTTTCCTTCCTCAGCAGCAAGGGAGAGTGTTCGGTTGCTCTGTATTCATGCCAACACTTAGTGACATCAGGCTCTGGTTGCAACCCTGCCCATGGGAGTGGCTTATGCAGGTTACAACCACTTTGCAATCCAGGCTCTGTGCCTACTGCTGGACGTGAGAACAGGGATTCAGTGGGAACTGACTATGTCTACTTTCTTGAGCCATGCCAGATCCAGAGGCCTAACAACTACCTTTATCTCTGTGCCCTGGAGGTTTTTTTTTTTTTTTTTTTTTTTGGTTTTTTGAGACAGGATGTCTCTGTAGCTTTGGAGCCTGTCCTGGAACTAGTTCTTGTAGACCAGGTTGGCCTTGAACTCACAGAGATCCGCCTGCCTCTGCCTCCGGAGTGCTGGGATTAAAGGCTTGCGCCACCACCGCCCGGCTCCGTGCCCTGGAGTTAACTCACTTATATGAATTATGCATATTGAATTTCACTCTTATGTTTCCATACACACATGTGATGTATTTTTATTGTATTCACCCTTCTGTCCCCCTCCAACACCCACTAATCCCCTTTCTCCTGCTGCTCCTCCTCCTCCTGCTGCTCCCCCTCCTCCTTCTGCTCCTTCTGCTAATCTTCCTCCCGTTCCTCCGCCTCCTGCTCCTCCTTTTGCTAATTCTCCTCTTCCCCCTCCTCCTGCTGTTCCTCCTCCCCCTTCTGCTGCTCCTCCTGCTGCTGCTCCTTCTCCTGCTGCTGCTCCTTCTCCTGCTCCTCCTCTTCTTGGTTACTGAATGACTTTCATGATGGCTGCTTACAGGAGCATGTAGGGCTGTATGCAGTAGCACAAGTTCCCAGTGGCTACACCACTGAAGGAAAGGGCTCTCCCAAGGGGCAGGAGAGGTGAGATGCATCAGCAGTTACAAGCACTTGCTATGCAAGCATGAGTACCAGAGTTTTGATCTGAGCATCCATGTAATGAGCAAGGAGCCCCACAAATGCCTGTAACCCCAACATTGAGGGGGACAAAATGGTCAGTAGAATGACAGCTACCAAAAGACACTCACACACCACACCCATGCCACACACTCTACACACACTCATGTCACACATACACAAGCACACTCACACACACTGCACACTCATGCCACACACACACTCCACACACATGCTCCCTACTCACACACAGACACCGAGTCAGTGGCAATGGCTCTGGAGATGCAAGCCCCACAGAAGCACACTGAGTCTAGGGAGCACAGCCGGAGACACAGCAGGCTGACTCCCACAGCCCTTTCCTGCAGAAGCTGCACTTCCCGCTCCACTCACCCAGCTGTTTCCCATCCCTCCCCACCCAAGCTGCTTCCAAGAGAAACAGGCTGCACCTGGCACAGCTTCCCAGAAGGCCTGGCAGCAGCAGACAAACCATGTGATGGGCTTGTGGGCGGTGTGTTGTCACGTGGCCATGCCCACTACACATGCATGAGAAGGGGCTGGGCTCGAGGGTGCTGGAGCCCACCAAACCTGACTGCCACCCTTGCTGGCCTCTGAGCCCCCAAGCCTTGTCTGGGAAATGGGCTCAGAAGGGCCTGAACTCTCAGGGTGAGTCTGGTGGGATGGGGCTGCATGCAGGAAGCCAGTGACGTCATGGTCAAGGTCTCCAGTCAAGAATGAACCCCAGCATTGCTCCATGACAGTGTAATAATGTTCTACTCTGGACCCACACCTGCCACATGCTGGAATGGTGCAGAGGGACAGAACTTTCTGTGCAAGCATGTGGACTCGAATTCAGATGCTGGCACCCATGTGAAAAACTGGCTGTGAGCCTGTAACCCCAGCACGGTAGGGGTGGAGACAGAAGATGCTGGAGCTTGCTAGCTGCTAGCCTGGCCCCAGGTTCAGCCAGACCCTGACTCAAGGGACAAGGTGGAGAGTAACACAGCAGGACCACGGCTTCCGTGTGCACACAGCACTCACAGATACACACGAGAGTGACACAGCAGGACCACGGCTTCCGTGTGCACACAGCACTCACAGATACACACGAGAGTGACACAGCAGGACCACGGCTTCCGTGTGCACACACCACTCACAGATACACACGAGAGTGACACAGCAGGACCACGGCTTCCGTGTGCACACACCACTCACAGATACACAC